>BLBF01000091.1:1574375-1593436 GCA_015471245.1 Laticauda colubrina | reverse complement strand
AGATAGATAGATAGATAGATAGATAGATAGATAGATAGATAGATAGATAGATAGATAGATTGATAGATGATTGATAGAATAGAATAGAATAACAGGGTTGGAAGGGACCTTGGAGGTCTTCTAGTCCAACGCCCTGCCTAGGCAGGAAACCCACTTCAGACAAATGGTTATCCAACATCTTCTTAAAAATTTCCAGTGTTGGAGCATCCACAACTTTTGGTGGCAAGCAGTTTCATTGGTTAATTGTCCTCCTCACTGTCAGGAAATTTCTCCTCAGTTGTAAGTTGCTTTTCTCCTTGATTAGTTTCCATCCATTGCTTCTTGTCCTGCCCTTCGGGGCTCTGGATAGATAGATGATAGATAGTTGATAGATGAATGACAGATAGGGAGGGAGGGAGAGGGAGAGAGAGAGAAAGAATGAATCAATTTTATTTATCGGTTGATCAGATTGAGATGTTCTTCCTGTGGCTGGCTGGCCTGCCTCATGCTCCTCCTCCTTTTTTTCCCCCAGAATGCCCCAGCCCGCTCTTCGCAGTCCGGCACCTCTGCCTCTCCTATTGTCCACCCAGGTACTACCGCCTGTCCCGCCAGGCTCTCCACCCCAACGGGACCCAGCGCACCATTCAAGCCTGTGCCGCCTGCGACCCCTCATGCTACACCTGCCTGGCAGGATCGGCCCACAACTGCAGCGCCTGCCCGTCCCACAGCACCTACGAGGGGCGCACCCACACCTGTCCCCGCTCCCCCTCCTTCGCCTACCTGCCCCGTGGAGGGCTGTTCACCCTGGGAGACACCCGTCTTCTCATCCTGGTGGTGGCCGTATTGCTGGGCCTAGCACCCGTGGCCTTTTGCACCTTCTACGCTTTGTGTCGCACACGGCGGAGGAAACTGGTGCCATCCAACGCAGAGTCAGAGGCCGTTGGCCTGGAACTGCTTTACCTCCACCGTCCTGGGGCCAAGGAGAACTTGGACAGTATGTCCTAGAAACTGAAAATGGGGCAGGCCGCCCCTCGTCCTGAATGACTTGAAACCTTCTCCCTTCCTGTTATTTATTTCTCCAAATGGGATCCTGGATCTTCCACAATAAATGCTCAGCCTTGAGAGTTGGTCCCTGGTCCTTTTGGGGAGTTTCCAGTGCGATCCTCTCCTTCAGTCGTCCCAAAGGTGGGTGGTGTTTTTTCTTTTTTCTTTTTTTTCAAGAGGCAAATGAATTTTCTGGGGATTTTCTTTCGAAGAGGTTTTGCTTCTCCTGCAAGAAGCTTCTTCAGTTCAGAATAGAATAGAACAGAGCAGAACAGAACAGAACAGAACAGAACAGAACAGAATAGGATGGAACAGAACAGAACAGAACAGAATAGAATAGAGGAATGGATGGAATGGAATAGAATAGAATAGAATAGAATAGAATAGAATAGAATAGAATAGAATAGAATAGAATAGAATAGAATAGAATAGAATAATGGAATGGATGAAATAGAATAGAATAGAATAATGGAATAGAATAGAATAGAATAGAATAGAATAGAATAATGGAATAGAATAGAATAGAATAGAATAGAGGAATGGAATGGAATGGATGGAATAGAATAGAATAGAATAGAATAGAATAGAATAGAATAGAATATAGAATAGAATACCTTTATTGTCATTGCATTCCACAAATACAATGAAATTTGAAAGCTACTCCAGCACAGTGCCCCAAACACCACATCACAAATCACACTACAGAGTACTTCATCATCACCATCATCATCATCTAGTCTAAAACCTATCTAAAACATTTAGTAAGTTAAATAGTTTAAAAATGCCACTATATACATAAGACTGACTCACAAATGCACTGTTTGACTCAAGACAATTACTGCCTTGGAAAGGAAACTATTTCTCAATCTATTAGTCCTCATTTTAAGACACCTATAACATCTCCTTGATGGTAACAGTTCAAAATATGAATGACCAGGAAGAGAACTGTCTGTGGATTTTTAGTGCTCTAGAGCAGTGGTCCCCAACCTTTTTTGTACCAGGGACCAGTTTCACGCAGAAACACTTTTTCAAGGACTGGCAAAATCAATTCTTCCCCAATAGTAAAGGGCTTCTTTACTATTTCTTTACCAAAACATATATTTATATATATTTTAATCACGATTATTCATTCTTTGTGGGCCCGGTACAAAATGATCCACGGACCGGTCCAGGGCCCGGTGGTTGGAGACCCCTGCTCTAGAGGAGTCTGGTCTTCGCAATCTCTTTCTTCCAAAGAAGAAAGAGAGCAACTGATGATTTATTGCGCTGTGTTTATAACTCTCTGGAGCATCTTCTTATCCACTACAGAACATCCAGCATACCACACCATTACACAGTATGCACACATTCACTTGTGCGATTCAACCTTTCTCAGAAGTGAAGAAGCTTCTCAGAGAAGAAGCAAAACCTCTTCGAAAGAAAGTCCAAAGCTCCTTTTTGCTTTTCAAGAGATACCTGCATTTTCTTGTTTTTTCTTTTGAAGACATTTTGCTCCTCCTCCAAGAAGCTTCTTCAGCTCTTATTGGATGGTGGGGAATGGAAGGATTGATACTCCTTGCAGACAGCTGGTTGTTTGCATCCTTTTAGAGATTGTTGAGGCCACTTGGAGGTTCCTCTGTGTCCTCAGGGTCACCTGAGTAGCACTCCTGGTTCTTGTAGTCTGCCATTTTTTCCTCTGGAAACCTATGCCCAGTTCCTCCTGAAAAAGCGTGTTTGGAACAACTGTGACCTGGATGATGGAGAACCTCTCCTTAGGCCCTTGTGTCTCTCACTGGTTTTGGTGGGGTGCATTTGGGGCCAGAAGTCACAGGATTTGAAAGATGAAATTAATCCGCCTGGGACCAGGATATACTTGGCAGAGTTGAAGACTTGTATTGAGGACCTTCATCTCATCTGTAAGGATCATCTCACCTGTTTGGCAACACCAGAGAGGATATTTCACATAATTAACTGTCCAGTTTTTTTGTTTAAAACCTTCGGTGATGAAGCACCTACAATTTCTGGAGGCAAGTAGTTCCACTAATTAATGGTTAGGAAATTTATTCTTAATTCCAGGTTGCTTCTCCTGGATTAGTTTCCATCTGTTGCTTCTTGTCCTGCCTTCTGGCGCTTTGGAAAATAATTTGACCCCTCTCCTCTTTGGGGTAACCCTTCAGACTGCTAACATGTCCCCCCAGTCCTTCTTTTTTCTATATTAGCCAAACTCAAATGCTGCAAACATTCTTTATATATTTTAATCTCCAGGCCTTTAATCATCTTAGTTGCTCTTCTCTGCCCTTTTTTTTCCAAGTCTCAACATCTCTTTTGTAGTGTGGTGACCAAAATTGGTTGCAGTATTCCAGCTGTGGCCTTGCTAAGCTAAGACTCCTACTGATTATCTGACTGCGTTGCCTTTGTGCCATGCCCCTTTGGGTCATCACACCTCTGTTTATACAACCAAGGATTGTATTTGTTTTTTTGGCTGCTGTCACACACGGTGGGCTCATGTTTAAATCATCATCCACTAAAACGTCAAGGTCCCTCTCACACGTACTGTTTTTCAGCCAGGTTTCACCTCATCTATTATAAATTATGTTAAGCCTGAGTTCCCCAACCAGGGTTAGGTAGACAAGCTAAACAGAATGTGCAGCGTTAGTCAGATAGGCACACAGATAAATGAGTGAGCTAAGCTTGTATGTTTATTAACATACAGTAAAAATAACAGATACGCTTGTGCTATCAAGAATATATTTTATTCCAGTATAAGTTTATAGCATAGTCAAAAACAGTCCAATATTCATTTACCATGTAGTCAGTCCATTCAGGGATATTCAGTTAGCAAAGTCCATGTAGAATATCCAATTGTCAGTTCACATAAATCAGTCCGTTGTAGTCTCTCCCGTTCGAGCAATGCAGTCTTGCTTCCAAGCAGTAATCAGGGATCATCAAAGCCAGAGAGAGAGAGAGCAAGCTGTAGCCTTGCTACTTTTATATGGTTTTCATAACCACACCCACAGTTGCCATTTTACATTTAAAGCTGCATACACTAACTATGATTTATAGTTAGTATTTCACCTAAAACAGTTAGGGTGAACAATGTTATCCCTAACAAATTACAATCCTTGTCAAGTTTTGTACGAGCCCAGGATATTGGCTTTACAAAGGTTTTATAAAGCGGTACTAAGACTCCACATGATCTTGATTTCATGCCTCTTGTCATACCCATCGGAGTCTGAATCCGAGGAGGAAGCTGAACAGCCGACAGGGAGTGGAAGTGTGGCTCCGTTGGCTGTGGAGGAAATTAGGGAAGGGCAAAATCCAGCAGGAGAGAGATAGAACAAGGGAGAGGGAGTTCAGAGGAAGAACCAGGCCCACCCCATCTTCATTCTAGGGCATGCAGGGAGGAATGGAGAAGGGAGCAACATGGGTTGCATGGCTTACAGGGGAGGAAAGGGCCCTGATTCCCTTCATTAGCCAGAGCTTAGAACACAGTTCATAAGAAAGGCAGGCTGCTGGGAGCAAACGTGACTTTATCTTGTTTTGTTGTGGCTTATCTGTGTTCCAGGCGTCTTCCCAACCAAGTTTTGCCGTGCCTTCAAGTCTGAAATTCTTGCTCCTGCCCCGCCAAACTAATTACTTCAGTTTGGCTTGTTTTGACTTTCAGTTACAGTTTGTGTTGACCTTGTTTTTGACTGATTTTTTTTGCAGCCAAAGGCTGTTCCTGGGAGAATTTTTTCTCCAGCCAAAAGATTACCAGAACTTTGGAGGCAAAGTTGGAACTAATAAAGGGACTCTTCTTGATTATCTGTGTTGCCTTTGTGCCACATCCCTTTGGGTCATCAGATATCTTTGAAGCACATAACGCAACTGCCAGATTGATTCCTGAATTCCTCAAAGGCAGGTGTTAGAGCAGGGGTGGGATTCAGCTGCTTTAGACTGGTTCATGTGAAGGTTATTACACCAGTTGAATCCCACCACTGTGTTGCAGAATTCCAAGTTGAGGTAGCAACCCCTCCATTTACAAACATTTATTTAGCGACCATTTGAAGTTACAAAGGCACTGGAAAAAGGGATGTGAGGTTTTTTTTTTAACCTTTACGACCGCTGCTGGCTCGTCTTTATGATGGTTGCAATCCCGGGAGGTCCCATGATTCTGTTCTGACCCAACCCTGTTACCAGCAAAAAAATCTCAAAGGGAGCATCTCAAACCTTCACAGCTTTAATCTACAAATAAACTTTTTTGTGGATAAAAGATGGTTTGTAGCCAATTAGTCCAACCAGAAAAGCCTTGACAGAATTCTTCAGATAAGCCAGAGTCTCTACACACAATTCTGGGTCCTTAGAGCATTTCTGCCTTCTGAAAAGGCAGAAACCTTTTGAAACCAGGCTTATATTCCCTGGAGGGAGGGAACATTACGTTGCATCCTTACTCCCGAGTTGCCTGTGCTGCTCCAGCTGTTCTTTTCTATGAAGCATCCTGCACTTACGCACACTTGGCACAGGTTCCTTGGGAAACTCCTCATCGCTGCTGCCAGCCCCCTCAATCCCTGAAGGCAGCAGTCCACTCCCTGATGGTCCTGGTCCCTCATCCGAGTCCTCGCTCTCCTCCATCTTCTGCACCTGCTGCCAGATAACCACAACATATTCCCTCTTTTGCATACTTCTGATAAGCCAGATTCACTTAACAACTATGTCACTAACTTAACAATGGCAGGGATTTGCTTAACAAAAACAGTGGCAAGAAAGGCCATAAAATGGGACCCAGATCACCAAATATTTCACCGAGTTCTGTACATTTAGGGCTCCATTATGGTTGCCGTTCGAGAACCGCCGTCGGTGTTCGGTTTGCATTTTTTGTGAAACTTGTTTCTGCATTTCCAGGCAAAACAACAAGAGCTCTTCCCTCCTGCAAATGGGGAGTTTCTTTCCTCTGTCTGTCCTCACTGCGGTCAAACTTTTCAATTTCCTGGCGGGGTAGGCCTTCTTCCCAGAACTCGGTGGATTCAGAGCCAAACGTGGGGTGATGTACCAGGTCCCTTTGTTTGAAATCGCTCCACAGAACTCTATTATTATTAGTCATGATTTATTCATAAAACAGACTTTATCCTAGCCATCCATTTGCCAGAAGGAACGCTGAGCGGCTGAACAAAGTATCTTTTCAAAGCACAATTTAAAAGCCAGAAACCCCATCGCCTCCCTCTGCCAAGCTTGCCATCAGACTCATAGAATAATAAGGGTTGGAAGGGACCTCGGAGGCCATCTAGTCCAGGGGTTGCCAAACTTTTAGACCTTAGGGACCAACAGACTCATAATTTTAAAACCCACGGACCAGAGACTCTGGGAAAATCCCCCCAAAAGTCTGCAGGAAAATCCCCCACCCTGTTTTCCTACCAGTCAATCGTTCTTTATTTGGGATCACAGGATCCCATCTCTAGCTCTGTTTTCACAGGGAAAGAGAGACTTTTGACTTCATGCAAAGAAAGCAGCAGAAGCAGCAGAAGTCTTTCTTTCTCTCCCCCAAACTTGGCCAGAAATGAGTCTTTGTTCCACCGGTGCAGCCTCTTGGAGCAGGAGGCCTTGCAGGGTCCCAAAGGCTCATTTCTGGCAGAGTTTGGGGGAGAGAAAGAAAGACTTTGGCTGCTTTCCTTGCATGCAGTCAAAAGCAAAAGAAAGAAAGAAATGGAAAGAAATAGCCCGGGCAACCAGGCCAGGCATGTGGGGCAAGTGGGGCAAGTTCCTACCCCTTCCCCTTACTACTTCATGTTGTTCACAATGATGCAAGCCTTGTGCTCCCGCAGGCCATGTGGGTGGGGCAGCCTTGTGTTCCTGCACAGCCTGGATTAATTTCTTGGGGGGGGGGGATTTCTCTGTGGAGCACCAGAATTTTCTCATGGACCACCAGTGGTCCCCAGCCCAGTGGTTGGCAACCACTGGGCTAGTCCAATCCCCTGCTTCAGCAGGAGAGTCTATTCCAAATATTAAGGCTAGGTCACATCGGCCGACGGATGCAAAACGTATGTAAAAAGGACACAGCGGACGAGCAAATTTTCCATCCGTTGTTATCCACTCTCAAAAGTGCCCCAAATTTGCATAAACAGAGCGGATAACAACGGAAAGGAACGGACATGGGGAGGATGTAGCGGGGATGTAAAGCGGACGTTCGTAAGAAGCCTAGCAGATAGAAGCGGATGACACATCCGCAGGGCTTCCGGGGGAGGACACCAAAGCGGACGCACAGCGGAAGGAACGAATGCAGAGCGGATGCCTAGCAGATGACGCAGATGCATCACAGACGCCTAGCAGATGCTTAGCGGATGCCAAACGTTCACTGCGCATGCAGAGAGGATGTATTGCATCAGGCCCGCGGATATAAAAGGATGCAGCTCACAAGCAGGTCACCATTCAGAGGAAAGACCTGCTGCCAGACACATCTTCAGCCAACAACCATGGGGAAGAAGAGGAAGCCTGTGCCTACTCCTGCCAGCCCTGGCAAAAAGGACAGGACCACCATCCCACCCCCTGGCGCTGACTCTGCTTCTGCTGGGGCTTCTGCTGGTAATGCTCCTGGTGCTGGTGCTTCTGCTGGTGCTGCTCCTGGTCCTGCTGCTGCTGGTGGTGGTGGTGTGGAAGACCAGCCCCTAGAACCTCAAAGCCCTACTGATGAGGGCCCAGAAGGCCCTGCCAGAGGGAGGAAGAGGCATTCGTGAGATAAGGGTGAGAGGAAACAGTACTTCATTGCAGAGGAACATGAGGAGGAGGTGCTCGAATGGCTGAGGGAGAATGAGTACCTCTGGAGGAAGGGACACAGGCTCTATCGAGACACCAAGCAGAAGCAGGCGGCATGGAGAGAGAAAGCGGAGAGCCTGGACTACACTTCGGATGTCCTCCTGGGGTGGTGGAAGCACATGCACACCTGGTACGGGAAGCTGCACCTGAAGAAGTCTGACCAGGCCGCGGTCAAGCTCACCGACCGGGAGACCTACGTGATGGCCAAGTGCAGCTTCTTGGAGGGTGAGATCCGCCACTGAGGAGCAGCCCCTCTGTCTACCCTCACTCTCAGTCAGCCCACAGAGAGCCAGTCCTCTTCTGGGCAAGTGTCAGCTCCTGTGTCCAGGCAGGTATCTGTGGAGTGCCCCACGACAGAAACCCCCCTGACAGCTGCACTCCCCGTGGTGGAGCACATGGAGGACCCCCTGACACAGTGGGAGAAAGGAGACGGCACTTCCATCACAGCCCAACCCGCATCCACCCCCAGCTCCACTTCCACAGAAAGGCAGAGAGGCAAACTGGAGGGGCAGAGCCACACTGTCCTGCTGGAGATAAGAGACACCATCAGGAGCAGCGTAGATCTCCTCTCTCAGCTGGTACACTCCGACGCCCCACACCATCTCCTGTTGTCCTTTCAGGGCCAGGCACCCCAATGGCGCCTCAGACCAGCACTCCAGCCACTGCCACCTCCACAGCCCCTGGACCCTTCACCCCTGAGACCATGGGCATGCCTCAGAGTGACTGAGAAGAGTGCCAGAGACCGGGTTGCTACCTGTTGACTTTATCTTTGCTTGGAACACTTTACTTGGGTCATTTTGCTTTTACAGTTTGTTATTAATAAAGGTTATCTTTGCTTCACACACTTGGTTCAGTTCTTTTAGTAAATAAAGTCTTGGTGGAAACTTTTAGAAATGGTTTAAGCCTTTGCATGCTTGTGAGATGGGTTAAGATAGCAGTGGGGTGGGCAGGGATACCTGTGGGCTGGGTAATAGTTGTGGGATGGGTAAGGATAGCAGTGGGATAGATAAACCTCCATTGCAAGCATAGTGGGACTGTATGGTCAACCCTCCCAGGTGCCACACCTATGGCCCTTTATTATCAATAACAATTTAATCATTCATCAACACATTTCAACATAAACACAACTCTTTATTAAATGCCCTGTTCATTGTAGGGCCACTCAACATACATGGCACAATCTCATCCGTGTGATGAGACAGGCTGAAGGAAGCATCCATTAATCATCTACCATCCTGTCTTGCCACTCCACTGCTCCAGCTGGGGAGTTGCACCGGTGTTTCAGGAGGTTGTGCTGCTTCTTCCCTTCACGTGAAGCTCTATTGGGGCCTGGAACATCCACAGTGTCTATCAGGTTTACTCCTTGCCTCCATTCACCAGGCTCCATGTCCCCATTGCCTTATTGAAGGTCCACGAGCCTGTTCTGCAAGACTGGTTAGCGGGTGCGCATGAGATTGTGCAGGATGCAGCAAGCTTCCACGATGTTCCTCACGGTCTCTGGGCGATGCTACATGGTGGTGAGAAGTACCTGGAACCTGTTGGCCAGGATGCCAAAGGCGTTCTCCACCACCCGTCTTTGCCCTGGACAGCCTGTAGTTGAAGATCCTCTCTTCACGGGTGAGGCATCTTGAAGTGTACGGCTTCATGAGGTAGGTTCTGAGGGAGAAGACGTCATCCCCCACGATGAAGTAGGGCATATCTTGTGTGTCATTGGGTAGGGGGTCTGGATCTGGGAAACCCATGATGAGGTTGCGGTCCAGCCCCTCCTTGAGGTAACTGGTGTTGTATACTCGGCCATCTGAAGCTGACCCGTTGCCTGAAGCATCGATGTACATGAACTTGTAGTCAGCATCGACCATGGTGAAGAGGATGATGCTGAAGAAGCCCTTGTAGTTGAAATAATTGGACCCTGAGTTGGCTGGAGCTTTGCAGGCCATGTGTTTCCCATCTATGGCTCCAACGGTGTGGGGGAAGTTCCACTTCTGATGCCACTGCTCTGCAACTTTCTTCCAGCCTTCTTCAGTGGAGGGGCACTGGAGGAGCTCCTCCAGGTATTCTTCGATGATGGCCTGCACCACTTCTCTGACCACAATGCTGATGGTGTTGTGTGGCACCCTCCAGGCGTGCTGCATGTTCATGTACGTGGTCCTGGAGGCCAGGTGGTGCAGAGTCAGTGCCACCTTGAGCCCAGGGTCCAGGCTGGGCCGGAAGTTGGTGTTTGCCTTGGTCAACCTGGGTCTCAGCCGCTCCACAACTTCGTCAAACATGGCTGGTGGCATCCTCATGAAGTGCTGGAATCTATGAGGGTCTTCGTTCCTCAGCTCCACCATCAGCTTGTCAGACAGTCCGTACTCAGCTCTTCTTGCGATCCATCTTTGGACCCACACACTTCTTGGACGCCTCCTTTTCCTTGCGTAGAACAGGTGAAAGAGCCTGTAGAGGGCTTCACACTGTTGTAGAATAATGGCGGCTACCAAAAGGACTTTTTTACGATCCATGGTGGAGATGACTGGATGCTGTGGAAGAGCAAGAGCAAGATCAAGGCTGAAGAGGTCTGCACACCAGGGCTGCTAGACTGAAAGTGAGATCCACGTGATTTCCTCCCCCTTTTTATAGGAAATATAGGTTTTCCGCTAGGTGTCCTTCCGCATCCTCTAGACATCCTCCAGACAGCCTAAATATCCAAGATACGTCCCCTATACGAACGTTTTTTCCGTTTTAATGCTTTCTTTGCGAGCTGCATCCACTTTCATCCTTTCTACGTCTGTGCTACTAACACTGTGTGTCTGTTCCGTGTACCTTTCGCTTCCTCCCTGTGTCCGTTTTCTGCTGGAACGGATTTGAGTTGCGCGGATGACAACGGACGTATAACGGATGTTCCCCGTATGCGTAGCGGATGTAGAACGGCTGCATTGGATACTTCATCCACTCAAAAAGTTTTGTGCAGCTTAAAACCTTTTGAGCAGATGAAATCACAGTAGACGGATGCTGGACGGATAGAGAGTATGAAAAACGGACGCAGTTAGTACAAAATGGATGCATCGCGTTAACCAATGGATGGCAAGCGATTTTCTCCATTTTAAATCCTCTTTCCATCCGTTGGTGCAGTGTGACATGGGCTTTAGCCTCTACTTAGGATTGAACTCACAGCCTCCCAATTGTGAGGCAAGAGCTCCACTCCTAGGCCACCAGAGCTGGACCCAGTGCCTGGGGATGAGGTGGGAGGCAGCCACATTTCCTCTGCCTTCCTGAAAACATTTTTTTGTAGTTTTCCACCCCATTTTATTTCCATTCTGTCCCACAAGCCTTACACACAAAAGGGTGGTCTCTCTTAATGTCAATGTCACCAGGCGTTTTTCTGTCTCTCTGACCCGCATGAGGTCAGTCAGAAGCCAGAAATCAAAGAACAGAATTAGCAGAATAACAGCATTGGAAGGGACCTTGGAGGCCATCTAGTCCTAACTTAAGTAAGAGACCCTACTCCATCCCAGATAAATAGCCTTCCAGTCTTTTCTTAAAAGCCTCCAGTGATGGAGCAGAGCATAATAGGGCTGGAAGGGCCCTCGGAGGTCTTCTCGTCCAACCCCCCTGCTTAAGAGGAGACCCTATTCTGTTCTGGCCAATCTCTCCTTGATAATCTCCAGTGTTGGAGCAGCCACAACCTCTCGTGGCAAGCTGTTCCATTGGTTGATTGTTCAAATGCAAATAAAGGCATTAACATGCATTCTTACCAACAGCCACTAGTCAAAACCAGATAACGTACAGATTTGATCAAAGCGTTAAGATTGATATTGAGCAGGATTGAGTCCAGTCTCAGTTTCCCATGTGGCCCATTGGGGGAATTAATCGTCCACCTTTGCTCTTGATCGATGCAGTCTGTCTCCCCTCCCCTGGGCAGGAAGTGGCATATGAGCCCCCATGGTAGAACTGAGTTCAGATGCCTCCTCCGGACTCCAGTCAGCTGGAGGCATCCACAGTCACTTTCCCTGCTCCAGGTCGACCTTCCCAGAGACGCCCCAAATATCACCCCCTTTCTTCCCTTGCTTCCTACTCCTGCCTTCCTTTCCCCATCATCCTCCCACCCAAAAAAGCAGGGGCTTTTGGTCTTCTCCTATGATAGAAGCTGCCAACTCACCACAGGACAAGAGTTGCACTAATATCGAAAAACTGGTGGAATAACATCTTTAAACAACAAATGCCAAAGGAGGGACAGAATCAGAGGTAATATTCAAGCCAGTTCTGATCAGTTCTGGAGAACCAGTAGCAGAAATTTTGAGTAGTTTGGACACCCGGTCAATGCCACCTCTGACTGGCCCCACCAACCCCTTCTCTTTGCCTCCCATTGAGTCCCAGTGGATTAGCTGAGTCTTCTTTGGTTGCCCTGCACAGGAGAATGGAGCTGGAAAGCAGGTTAGTGGGTGGGGAGGGCGTGGGATTTTGCAGAATCCTTCCCCTGCCACGCCCATCAAGCCACGCCCTCAGAACACTACAGCCACCAAGCCATGCCCACAGCTGATCGGCTGGGTCTTCTTTGGTTGACCTGCACAGGAGAACAGATCTGGAAAGCAGATTAGTGGGGTGGGGTGGGAATGGGGATTTTGCAGTAGCCTTCCCCTGCCATGCCCACCATGCTACACCACACCCATTAAGCCATACCCACACAACCGGTAGTAAAAAAATTTGAATCCCACCATTGGACAGAATGAAATGGGAAGAACAAAAATTAAAATAATGCTTTTAACTGTTTTCAAGAATGAAATTGAACTGCTAGTTTATCCTGCAGAGAGTTGGCCATGGTGAATTGGCCATGGTGAATCATCCCATTCCAAAGCTGATGCCCCAAGCGCATCTTTTCGCCATTGTTCTCCCCTTGCCTAAGGCATGACTCTCAGGAGACTCCACCATTGCTTGCGGGGGATCACTGTCTCCTACTCGGGGCTGGGCTACCCATACCCTCCTTGCTCCCCCTCCTCCCCCACTCTGAGAGAACCCTTCCAGGATCGCTCCTGGTCTTCTACAGATGCTTGGCTGCTTCTCGCTGCCCCTGAGCTTCGAAAGGTCCTTGGACGATCAGGCAATGAGTGACGGAATTGGGCACACAACTTTGGGGTGGGAGTCGGGTTGTGGGGGTGGCATGCTTGAGCGATACCCCCTTTCAAGTCTAGGAGGTCAGAGGGGAGGGCTGGGGAGGGGCAGAGCAGCAACAAGGAGCAGGCTGGGGTTATTTGGCTTCGGTGGGAATGCCAGAGGAGGAATTCTTGCTGTTTGTCTGCACAAACGCTCTCTGGGTGACTCCAGGTGGTTGGCGGTCAGGCTGGGGACCCTTGGTGCTGTTTTTCTGCTCCATTTCACGGCAGCCCACCTCATCCTCGCTGCCCTCTGATTGGCTGCGCAGGTCCTTTTCCATCTGCAAAAGAGAAAACGGGCTGGAGACCACCAGAAGGCAGAAATCTTTGGTGGGCTGGGGGACATTGAGGTGGCCTCTTCCATCAAGGATACACAACTGTTGTTCAACCTGAGGCCCACACATCAGGCTTCTGATGGCCTTCAGACAAGCCCAGAGCTCTCTAGGGGGAGAGGCTACCCATGTTTTAAGGGGTCACGGGAGCTTTAACCTCCTGCAAGGCTAAGAAGACTTCTGTCATGCCCGTGTGAATCTGATTCGGTGGAGGAAGCCAAACAGCTGACAGGGAGTGGGAGTGTGGCTCCGTTGCCTGTGGAGGAAACTGGAGAAGGGCAACGCCTGGCTGAGCAGAGCAGGGAAGAGGTAGAACAAGGTGAGAGGTCCACCTCTTCATCCTAGAGCATGCAGGGAGGAATGGAGAAGAGAGCAATGTGGATTGCATGGCTCACAGGGGAGGAAAGAGCCCTGATTCCCTTCATTAGCCACACCTGGGTATGAGAGTAAAAGAGACACATGCTGAGTGCAGCAGCTGCTGGGAGCAAATATGAGTTTCTCTTGTGTTGACTTTGGTTTATCTATGTTCCTGGCATCTTCCCAACCATGTTAAGTTATTGCCATGGAATTCTGGAATTCTTGGTCCTGCCCTGCCGGACTAATTACCTCAGTTTGGCTTGATTGGACTTATAGTTAGTTTTGTTGACCATGTTTTGAACTTGATTCTCTACAGCCAAAGACTGTTCCTGGGAGAGTTTTTCTCCAGCCCAGAAAGTAGCCTGGACATTGAGAACAAAGTTGGAGCTAATAAAGGGACTCCTACTAATTATCTGACTGTGTTGCCTTTGTGCCATGCCCCTTTGGGTCATCACAACTTCCATGTTACCCCTGACATCTCCCCGAACCTTCAAAACACCTAACCATGGTCATGCCCTTCTCCTGAAGCTTTGGCTCCAAGACCCACAGTACTGGACCATGGCTGATATCTGGATTGTATATTTTGGAATCCATTTTATGGATAGCCCTCAATTTACAATGGTCTGCTTAGTGAAGTAAAAAATGCTACCATTTGGCTGAACCTGTAGTAAAAAATCAGCTACCGGTTCAGCCAAACTGATTTTTTTTTCCTCCCAACCATCAGCTATTCCGATGATCAGCTGTGCCGGGATCCCCCTCACTGGCTGCAAATGATGTGGAGCTGCCTTGGAACTGTTGAAAGGACTATGTTATAATCTGAAGATAGAGGATGTCGTATTCCCTCCCACTCAGTTGAGAGAGGACTGTTCAATTTTGACACTGATGGCCTCTTTGACTCCTCTTTCAAGCCAGCAGTCTTCTCTGTCCAAAATGTGGACTTTTCTGTCTTCAAAAGTGAGGCTTTTGTCTTTGAAATGCAGATGGACTGCTGAATCTAGACCTGATGGGTTTGTTCTCCTAGGTTGTGCCATGCATTTGAGAAGTGGTGGCTGTTTTGTTTCCCCAACGTCCAGATCTGCACAGGGCTCACTGCATTGTACTGCATGGACCACGTTGCTCAGTTTGTGCCTGGGTGTCTATGCAGATTCTCAGCCATCCAGGTCACAGTAGTCCCAAAGCTTTTTCAGAAGGCAACTGGAGTTTGTTTTTTCTTTGAAGACCTTGAGCTTCTCATCCAAGAAGCTTCTTCAGCTCTGACTGGATGGTGTGGAATGGAAGGATTTATACTCCTTGCAGACCGCTGGTCATTTGCATCCTTTGTCTGTCTCCTGGCCATAGAAAAAGTGCTGGGAATGATTCTGTTCCCATGACATGCCGAGCCTTCCCACACCCACAATTAAGGCCTCAGGTGGCCAGCTTCATTTCTCAATGCCTTTTTGATAGCAAAATTTATGAGCCCATATTTTGTGAAGGCAGGAAACAATGATTCAATTCAGGAACAGATTCAGTTATGTAGAGTTTTTCTTTCTACAGCCAGATAAATATTTGGCAAGAAGTTGTTTCCTTCCTGATGCAATTGGCATTTGGGGTGGAGTGTTAGCGGTTTGTAGTCCTCTCCCTTCTCCCCAATATGTACACCCTCCCCCAAATAGCCCATTTCTGCCCTCACCATGCCACAGATCAGGAATTGATAAACCATGCAAATGATCAGATAGGACCAGAAGATGTGGAGGAGCTGAAGAACCATCAAGAGGGTGTTGAAGAAGTAGTAGCCGAAAAAAGGCTGGTAGATCTCCATGGAATAATAATATGTGTTGTGGAGAATCCTTCCATGGAGGAAAGGAAGAGAAAAAAAAGTTACTCATACTTTTTAAGACTGGTATAATCCATGCAGTAAGGAATTTGGGTTGTCTACTAGGGCTTGAAAAAACGAGATGATCAGAATGACAACACTAATGTTGAAGTATCTTACTACAGAAGAACAGATACCCTACGTGGGCTAAAGGCTTCTAAAATGCTTTGAACATTTCTTAAATTGGGGATCCCAGATCTGCACATCACAAGCAGATCTGCCTCCCGGAATACCAACAACCAGCTGTTCAAGGCTGGAGAGATCACTGCTGCCCATAAGCACCACTGTTGCTCATCACCACTGCCAACTATCGCCGCCTCCGCACGCCCCATTTTCAGCCTCCGTGCATCCTGTTTTTGGCTTCTACACACCCCATTTTCAACCTCCATGTGTCCCATTTTTGGCCTGTTCCAGGCAGTGGGGATAGGTGGCGGCAGTAATCCCCACCACCTGGAACGGGTCAAAAACGGGATGTCCAGAAGCCGAAAATGGGATATGCAAAAGCAGCGATAGATGGCAGCGGCGACGATCCCTGCAGCCTGGAACAGCTGATTGTTGGTATTCCGGGAGACCAATCCAACTGCCAATCAGTTGTGTATGATAAATCAGGCTGTCCTGAAACTGACTAGGCTCTTTGCTGTTTGCTGCAAGGAGGCAAATTGCAGAGGCCAAAGGGTGGGGGTCAGCAGGTAGGTAGGACCTCGACAACATTCGCTTTATAAGGCGCAGAGACATTTCCACCCACTTTTTTTGTGTGTGTGTGGGGAGTTTGTCTTATAGTCCAAAAAATGCAATAAGTGGTTTATGTTTGCTATGCTTTAAATTCTAATAAATCCCTGAATCCTAAAGTGAGACTTTTTGTGGTGTGTTATCGGTTCAATTGTTATTAAGTGCAGCTATGCTCCTAATTGGGACACAGTGACTCAGTGATTAAGACGCTGAGCTTGTCGATCAGAAAGGTCAGCAGTTTGGCGGTTCGAACCCCTAGCGCCATGTCACGAAGTGAGCTCCCATTACTTGTCCCAGCTTCTGCCAATCTAGCCATTACAAAACATGTTAAATATGCAAGTAGAAAAACAGGGACTACTTTGGTAGGAAGGGAACAGCGTTCCGTGCGCTTTTGAAGGCGTTGAATCACGCCAGCTACATGACCACAGAAATGTTTTCGGACAGAGCTAGCTCTTTGGCTTTGTAATGGAGATGAACACAGCCCCTTAGAGCCAGAAATGACTAGCATGTATGTGCAAGGGGAACCTTTACCTTATGCTCCTAATTAGGGTTTTCCCAAAAGTGGTGAAACATGCACGCATGCAACTCCATGTACACACCCACCGCTGACTCAAACAGAGCTGCGCGCACACACACATGCTTGCAAAATACTTCTGCAGTCAGATTCCAAATGGGACATGAGTCAATTATCGTGGACTGTTGGGCTTACATGCTGGTTCAAACAGGCATTTGAATATAGCAAGGCTAAACTGGTGAGTCCTGAGATGGGAGAGATGTCAAAAAAACTCACAACGGTGGTCCAATTTTTCCCATCAAAGCTTTTTTGCATGGATCTTCGAAACGTACTTGCAAGGAAAAATCCCCATGCGAGTGACCAGAAATGCCACAGAGAAAGTGACAAAAAGGGCATTGCAGGTTTTCTGCCACTTCAGGTAAGTAAACATCTTGGTGACCTGCGGAGAAAACGAGAAGACAAAATCAGGAGCAGAAATTGTTTTGAATGGCCGTGGTTCCTTTTTGTGACAAATGCTTCCAGGTGTTCAGGAGATGGTGGCCATTTTCTCAGGGTCTCAACTGCAGTGCCTAGTTTCTTCCCTCCCAGAAAAGGTTTTTGTTTTTTTTTGAAATTGTAGTTTGAGGAAAACGTCAATTTGCTCGCAAGCAAAACGTAGGAACATCTGGAATATTGCAACCAATTTTGGTCACAGTAGTACAAAAAAACCCAAAAAACCCTCAATATCTTTTTTGTAATGTAACGACCAAAACTAGATGCAGGACTCCAGCTGGGGCTTTATGAAAGGCCCTGTCACACTGCCCAACGGATGCAAAACGTTTGTAAAAAGGACACAGCGGACGAGAAAAATGTTCCATCCGTGGTTATCCTCTCTCAAAAGGGGCAAAAATTTGCATAACCAGAGCGGATAACACGGAAAGGAACGGACGGGGGGAGGATGCAGAGCGGATGGAAAGCGGATGGGGAACGGAAGCCCAGCGGATGGAAGCGGATGAGAGCAGATGGCACATCCGCAAGGCTTCCGGGGGACCTCAGCAAAGCGGATGCGGAACGGATGAAGCGGATGCACAGTGAACGTGGAACGGATGAAGCGGATGCACAGTGGATGCACAGCGGATGAAGCAGATGCACAGCGGAAGCCTAGCGGATGCACAGCGGAAGCCTAACGGATGCTGAGCGTTAATTGCGCATGCGGGGAGGATGCATTGCGTCAGCCCTGCGGATATAAAGGGAAGCAGCTTGGAAGGTCACCATTCAGAGGAAAGACCTGCTGCCAGACACATTGACTGCCTTGCCTGCCCTGCCTGCATACCTGTCTGCAAGCCTTGCTGCCAGCCTCCCTGCCAGGCTTGCTGCCTGCCTGCCTGCAAGCCTTCCTGCCAGCCTTGGTGCCTGCCTGCCTGCCAGCCTTGGTGCCTGCCTGCCTGCCAGCCTTCTTGCCAGCCTTCCAGCCAGCCTTGGTTCCTGCCAGCCTCCCTGCCAGCCAGCAACCCCAAAACCATGGAGAAGAACAGAAAGCCTCATCCATCTGCTGCCATCTGTCCCTGGCAAGAGGGACAGGGCTACCATCCCACCCCCTGGCCCTCACTCTGCTTCTGCTGGGGCTTCTGTAGCACGGGCTCGCTCTTCTGGGGCTGGAGCTTCTGCTGCTTCTGCTTCTGGAGGAGCTGATGATGCTGCTTCTGCCGGTGGTGCTTCTGCTGGTGCTTACTCTGCTGATGCTGCACCCCAATGGCACTTCAGACAAGCACTCCAGCACCAGCCACCTCCACAGCACCTGGACCCTTCACCCCTGAGACTGAGCACACCTCCGAGTGACCAAGAGGAGTACCAGAGACTGGCTGGCTGGCTTCCTGTGGACTTTATTTGGACACTTGACTTGGGTCATTTTTCTTTTATAGCTTGTTGTTAATAACGTCTATCTTTGATTCACACACTTGCTTCATTTCTTTTTTTTAATAAAGTCTTGGTGGAAACTTTTAGAAATGGTTTAACCCTTTGCATGCTTGTGAGATGGGTTAAGATAGCAGTGGGGTGGGCAGGGATACCTGTGGACTGGGTAATAGCTGTGGGATGGGTAAGGATAGCAGTGGGATAGATAAACCTCCATTGCAAGCATAGTGGGACTGTATGGTCCACCCTCCCAGGTGCCACACCTATGGCCCTTTATTATCAATAACAATTTAATCATTCATCAACACATTTCAACATAAACACAACTCTTTATTAAATGCCCTGTTCATTGTAGGCCCACCCAACATACATGGCCCAATCTCATCAGTGTGATGAGACAGGCTGAAGGAAGCATCCATTAAACATCTATCATCCTGTCTTGCCACTCCACCGCTCCAGCTGGGGAGTTG
>BLBF01000091.1:1549445-1565548 GCA_015471245.1 Laticauda colubrina | reverse complement strand
AGAGAGAGAGAGAGAGAGAGAGAGAGAGAGAGAGAAGAGAAAGAGAGAAAGAATGAGAGAGATTGAAAGAGATTGAGAAAAAATGAGATTGAGAGAATGATGGAGAGAGAGAATGAGAGAGAAGAGAGAGAGAGAGAGAATGAATGGGAGGGAGGGGGTGTTTAATGCATCATATAGCATTTCAAAAATCCTAGGAAATCCCCTTACTCCCATTTCTGAATTTGACCCCCTCTGGTGCATTAGAATTTGTGAATAACCCACCGGGGTTATCCCATTTTTTAACAGCACATCTGAAGTGTCTCGCGCTGGAGAAATCTGACTTCAGCAGATTCTGCTTGTGAAAAGAAATTAATTCCAAGTCCTCAGCCTTACTACTGCTGCTTCATGTGTGTTAACACTCCTGCATACTTTTGCACACACCAGGGACTTTAATTGGATTTGTAAACCCATTTTATGCTTAAGTCATAATAAGCATATTTAACCAGCTTAAACTTTTAGTTCAGGGTTTTTTTTCCAATTCTTTACCCCACATTGCCTTCTGAGATTTCAATTTTTTTCTCTAGTCTCCCCAAAAGTGCTTTTTTTTTCAAGAGGCAACTGGACTTTCTGTTTTTTCTTTGAAGATGTTTTGCTTCTCCTCCAAGAAGCTTCTGACTGGATAGTGGAGAATGGAAGGATTTCTACTCCTTGCGGACAGCTGGTCATTTGCATCCTTTGAGAGGGTCGTTGAGGCCACTTGGAGATTGGTCTGTGTCCCTCAGGTTCACCTGAGTAGTGTAAATAGATGTGGAGCCTTCTTGGAACTACTGAAAGGACTGTGTTGTACACTGGACATGGATAAGGTCATCAGCAGTTTCAAGAAGGCTCTGCACCCATTTGTACCACTTGAATGACCCCGAGGACACAGATAAACCTCCAAGTGGCCTCAATGCTCTCTAAAAGGATGCAAATGACTAGCTGTCTGCAAGGAATATAAATCCTTCTCTTCCCCTCAGCTCTTCAGTCAAAGCTGAAGAAATTTCTTGGATAAGAAGCAAAACATCTTCAAAAGAAAACCCAGAAAGTCCAGTTGCCTCTTGAAAAAGCTCCTTTGGGACAACTATGACTTGGATGGCTGAGAATCTCGATAGACTCACTAGTCTTTAGCCTTTCGATCCACTCATGGTATCCTATCATGGACTAAATATGGTCAGATTTTTAAGCGCTACTTTACAAAGCCCCTGAAAAACAGGAGCATTTTATCCAAGGCCAGATCTGTCATACCCTTGTTGGAGTCTGACTCTGAGGGGAGCTGACAGGGAGTGGGAGTGTGGCTCCGGAGGAAACAGGGGAAGGGCACAGTCTGGCTGGGCATTAAGATCCAGGGCCACCCCCTCTTCAACCTTGGGCATGGAGGGAGGAATGGAGAAGGGAGCAACATGGCTTATGGGAGAGGAAAGGGCCCTGATCCTTTTCATTAGTTGCAGCTGAGGGAACAGGATATAAGAAGGGTGTCTGCACACAGCACCTTGCTGGAAGCAAAGCATGCATTATCTTTGTCGAGGCTTATCTGGGTTTTGGCGTCCTTCCAACTGTGTGTGATTTGTTATCTTTTGGAAGTCTGCAATTTATTATCCTGTCCTGTCCTGTTAATTACTTCAGCGTGGTTTGCGTTGGTTTTTTTATTTCTAATTTATCTGTACTTTGAGTTCAGACTGTATTTCCTCCCTTTGTAGACTGTTTTTGGAAGAGTTTGATCTCCAGCCGAGGATAACTGGACATTGGGAGCCAAGTTGTAGGTGTTAAAGGGACTTTACCTAATTTTGTGACTTTGTTGCTTTTGTGCCATGCCCCAGGTCATCACAAGGTGTCTAAGGGGGTTCTCAAGCCATCCAGGTCATGGTTTTCCAATCCATCTACGGTTGGGACATCCAAGGCTGGAGTATGAGCCACCCCTTCCAACACCACGAGAACAAAACTCACCTTGGTGGGAGTTTTCCTCCGCTTCCTATAAAAAGCTTCCAGGATGGGGTTCAGAGAAGGTGTCCGCCTCACCTTTTCTCACAAATCTAGTTGTTTGCTCAAGGAAACACCGATTTTCCTGAGAAAAGGAACAGGTTGGGTTAGACAACTGGTGTCAGGATTCTGGCAGTTGCCCCCATTTAAATCATGAGTCTTGAGCCAAACTTCCAAAACTCAAAAAGGATTTATTGGGAGTTAACATGCCAGCACTTCCTGGGTGTGGCCGACTCTGAGACACACCATTCACTGTCACCCTTGACCCTGGTTTTCCCTCCACCCCCTGGGTGTGTCATAAATCATATTCTTCAATGGGACGCATCCATAGCCCAGAGTCATTAATTATGCTCTCCAGTTAGAATTTTGCAGGGCAGAAACTTCAGTCACCTAGTTACTATCTTTGAAAACATTTATGAAATGCACTTTTGGTTTTGCAAGCTGCCACACTGTTTCCTCCTCTCTTTCTGTTGGCAGCTCTAAAAAGACCAGAGAAATATTTTATGAGTTGACAACTGGGTTGAGTTAGTCAAACCCTAAATTTAACCAGTCCTTGGCTTTCTGGTTTCATGCACCACTTAAGAACAGGCCTAGAAAGCCAAACAAAGAAAACAAGACCAATGAATATAACCTTTCCCTCTCCCCCTCCTTTTAAGTGAAATATTGCACACAAATCATAGCAATGCCTATATACAGGTAATTCTAAACTTAGAACTCCAATGGGGCTGAGAATGGATCTGGGATTGGGATTCTTAAGCCTAGGGAGAATGACCACCTTTGGTCTTGGATGTGGTGGCACTGCCCCAAACAGACCCTGTGTGTAATCTGAGGGGATAGTTTCTCCTGGACCCGAACAGAGCAGGTGGCAGTCATGGCCAGGAGGGCCTTTGCACAACTGCAGGTTGTTGCGCCAGTTACACCCTTTCCTGGACCGACAATCCCTTGTCATGGTCAGTTCTGCCCTCGTCACCTCCCGTCTTGACTATTGTGATGTACTCTACATGGGGCTGCCCTTGAAGAGCATCCAGAAGCTCCTGGGTCAGAACATCAAACATAATTAAACAAAAACTTGTTTTAAAAGTAAAACCTATTTTAATGCAACGGGAATTATTTTCATTCACAGCCAGAATTAATCTTAAACAGTTCCCCAAGATAAGCACATGCCTTTCAGTACTGTGGAATGCTTCCAAAAACAGAAGTATCCAATTAATTATAACAGTATTAGAAAAAAACCGAACAGAATACACAGAGTTTCAAGGAAGACACAGAATCTATTGAACTACTTTGCCCCCTGCAAAGGTCATTGAGGTCTGACTTTTATCCCTTATGGGAGGGGCCATCACCTCCAAGCCTTATTCCCGAGTTGCCTCATTAGGTCTCAGCTGCTCTCACCTTCCAACAGCTCTGCACATACGTGCACTGGGAACAGGCTCTCCTCATTCCTCTGACTCGCTGCTGCCAGACTCCGAAGGCTCCAGGGGCAGCACCCCATTCCCAGATGGTCCTGGCCCCATCCCTGCATTGGACGTAGTACTTTCGTCTAAGTCCTCTCCAGACTCCCTGACTGGTCCCCTTTCTTTCTCACTGTCCAATACCGCTGCCATCTGCACTGGCTGCCAGAGAACCATAACCGTTCCATTTCATGCAAAATGCAGCTGTCTGCATGGTTTTGTGCAGACCCTGGTATACACATGTATCACCTCTCCTGCAAGACCTGCATGGGTTACGGGTTTGCTTCCGGGTGCAATTCAAGGTATGCTGGTTGTCACTTTTAAAGCCCTTCATGGCTTGGGACCAGGCTATGTGAGGGACTGTCTCTTGCCAGTCACATCTACATGACTAGTCAGAGCGAGGAGGCAGGGAATGTTGGGGGTCCCATCCCATCCAACAGGGAGATACGTCTGGTAGGATCCAGAAGGAGGGCCTTCTCCATGATAGCTCCCTCATTCTGGAATATCATTCCCCCAGAGATTAGAATGGCTCCCACTCTAATACTCTTCCGGAAGGTGCTAAAGACCTGGTTCTGCCAGAGAGCCTGGGAAACTCAGAGCGGCACGGAGTCCATTAAATGGTTAGTAAGCATGTGTATTGTCACCAGGGTGGGTGGTGGAGGGTTTATCCTAGTGCACACTTTAAAAATCAGGGTAGGGCTCATTTTCAGGAAAACATGTTAGGTCAAAAAGCATCAAAACGCCAGGTTCAATTTCCCTCGCTTCTTATTTTTGTAAGTCGATAACATTCTGTTTTCAAAAACAATGGCTCAATGCAAGGGATAAAAAAAACATGATGTTCTGCTGTTTCAAGCTTTTGAATGGAAAGGGGGAGGAAAGTTTTTTCCAAATGGTTGGGAGTCTCTCCTCCTCCTCCTGCTCTGAGTTGGTTTTGGCTGGCCAAGAACTTGTGTGATGTCCAGACAGTATATAGGTAATTGGGAATTGAGATAGTTAAGTTAGAATTGGGAGCTGTCCCATTAAGGGAATGCCTCATGGTAAATGTAGTTAAGGCATCATGGGAAATATACTTCATGTCATGTGGTCACATCTGTAATCCTGATTGGTCACTGAATTGACCCTTGGTTGGGTCAATTTACTCCTGCTTGGACCCCAGCAGCGTGCTGGTGTCTCACCCTTTGCTCCATCTTTATGGGATGAAAGATCACTATGTTTTTACACTGTGAAGTCAGCCATGCAAAGAGTTGGACAGTAGATTACTCTCAACATAACCATGAGTTACAACTTGAGAATGCCTTGTGATAAAAAAAAAAAAAAACTTTGTATGGAAGCCTTTGTAGAGTTCGTCTGTCTGTCTTTATATTCAGTCAGCAATTAAAAGACAGAACAGCTTGCCTTTCAAAGGAGGGCAACTAGCAGGAGAGTGATGGGGAGGCAGAGCAGGAGGTGATGGGGTTGTGGATAGTGGATGTCCTCCGTCTCCTGCATGTCCTCCCACGTGATCCCTGGAGGTAGCCAGTATTCCTGTCTCCAAAACCATGGCGTGAGCTGCGCCATCTCCCTGGGAAGAGAGAAGAAAAACAGAAGGTGAGATGGGGAACTGCAAGAGTCTTTCTGGAAGGAGGGTTTTAGAATAACAGAGTTGGAAGGGACCTTGGAGGTCTTCAAGTCCAACCCTCTGCTTAGGCAGGAAACCCTACACCCCTTCAGACAAATGGTTTTCCAAGCTCTGCTTAAAAACTTCCAGTGTTGGAGCATTCACAACTTCTGAAGGTTGTTCCACTGATTAATTGTTCTAACTGTCAAGAAATTTCTCCTCAGTACTAGGTTGCTTCTCTCCTTGCTTAGTTTTCCTCCATTGTTTCTTGTCCTGCACTCAGGTGCTTTGGAGAATAGCTTGACCCGCTCTTCTTTGGGGCAGCCCCTGAGTTACTAACATCAAAAGTCATCAAAAAAGTGCAACAAAGAATGTTCTTTCTGCACCAACTCAGAAAGCTCAAACTGCCCAAGGAGCTGCTGATCCAGTTTCTAAAGAGGAAGGATTGAGTCTATCATCTGCACCTCTAGAACTATCTGGTTTGGTTCTGCAACCCAACAGGACAGACAGAGACTTCAACGGATAATTATGACTGTAGAAAAAACAATTACGACCAACTTGCCTTCCATTGAGGATCTGGATATTGCACAAGTCAAAAAGAGGACTGAGAAAATATCTACAGACCCCTCACATCCTGGATATATAAACTTTTTCAACTCCTTCCCTTAAAACAACATGATAGAGCACTGCACACCACAACAACTAAACACAAGGACAATTTTTCCCCAAACGCCATCACTCTGCTAAACCAATAATTCCCTCAACACTGTCCAGCTATTTACAAAGTCTGCACAACTATTACTATTAAAGTCATCACTTCTTATCGCCCATCCCCTCCCACTTGTAACTGTATGACTGTAAAGGCTCTGTCACACTGGCCGACGGATGCAAAACGTTTGTAAAAAGGACACAGCAGACGAGCAAAATGTTCCATCCGTTGTTATCCGCTCTCAAAAGTGCCCCGAATTTACATAACCAGAGCGGACAACACGGAAAGGAACAGACGGGGGGAGGACGTAGGGCGGATGGAAAGCGGATGCTCCACGGAAGCCTAGCGGATGGAAGTGGATGGCACATCCGCAAGGCTTCCGGGGGAGCACAGCAAAGTGGATGCGGAACAGAAAGAGCGGATGCAGAGCGGATGCCGAGCAGATGAAGCGGATGCAGAGCGGAAGCCTAGCGGATGCCTAGCGGGTGCCTAGTGTTCACTGCGCATGCGGGGAGGGTGCATTGCATCAGCCCCGCGGATATAAAGGGAAGCAGCTCGCAAGCAGGTCACCATTCAGAGGAAAGACCTGCTTCCAGACACAGCTTGCCAGCCAGCCAGCCAGCCAGCCAGCCAGCAACCCAACAACCATGGGGAAGAAATGGAAGCCTCTGCCATCTGCTGCCAGCCCTGGCAAGAGGGACAGGGCCACCCTCCCACCCCCTGGCCCTGACTCTGCTTCTGCTGGGGCTTCTGCTGCCCGGGCTCGCTCTTCTGGTGCTGGGGCTTCTGCTGATGCTGCTTCTGGAGGTGGTGCTTCTGATGATGCTTCTGGTGGTGGTGCTTCTGCTGGTGCTTACTCTGCTGGCACTGCTCCTGGTCCTGCTGGTCCCTCCTGGTGCTTACTCTGCTCGTGCTGCTTCTGGTCCTGCTGGTCCTGCTGGTGCTCCTCGTCCTGCTGGTGCTCCTGGTCCTGCTGGTGCTCCTGGTCCTGCTGGTCCTGCTGCTGCTGCTGCTGGTCCTGCTGGTCCTGCTGCTGCTGCTACTGTTATTGTTGCTGCTGCTGGTGGTGGTGGTGGTGGTGTGGAGGAGCAGACCCTACAACCTCGAAGCACCTCTGATGAGGGCCCATATGGCCCAGCCAAAGGGAGGAAGAGGCAGACGCGTGAACGGGAGAGGAGGCAATACACCATAGAAGAGGAACATGAGGAGGAGGTGCTGGAGTGGCTGAGGGAGAATGAATATCTTTGGCGGAAGGGACACAGGCTCTATCGAGACACCAAGAG
Source organism: Laticauda colubrina (assembly GCA_015471245.1). Lineage (NCBI taxonomy): Eukaryota > Metazoa > Chordata > Lepidosauria > Squamata > Elapidae > Laticauda > Laticauda colubrina. Next base: position 1,558,513 of record BLBF01000091.1, on the reverse strand, counting down.
GAAGCAGGCTGCTTGGAGAGAGAAGGCGGAGAGCCTGGGCTACACTTCGGAAGTGCTCCTCGGCTGGTGGAAGCACATGCACACCTGGTACGGGAAGCTGCACCTCAACAAATCTGGCCAAGCCGCGGTCAAGCTGACGGACAGAGAGACCTATGTGATGGCCAAGTGCAGCTTCTTAGAGGGTGAGATCTGCTGGAGCAGTGGAGTGGCAAGCCAGGATGATAGATGATTAATGGATGCTTCCTTGAGGCTGTCACATAACACTGATGAGATTGTGCCATGTATGTTGAGTGGTCCTACAATGAATAGGGTATTAATAAAGAGCTTTGTTTATTTTAAAATGTGTTGATCAATGAATAAATTGTTATTGATAAAAAAGGTCCATATGTGTGGCAGCTGGGAGGGTGGACCATACAGTTCCATTATGCTTGCACTGGAGGTTTATCTATCCCACAACTATCCTTATCTATCCCACAAGCATGCAAAGGCTTAACCATTTTTTCAAAGTTTTCACCAACACTTTATTATGTAAAAAAAATGAACCAAGTGTCTTAAGCAAAGATAACCTTTATTAACTTTCTTAGGTAAACTTTATGACTTTATTAAAAAATCAAAATGAACCATGTAAAGTGTCTTAAGCAAAGATAAACTTTAAAAGTAAACAACTTAGTCTCTGACACTATTCTCAGTCACTCTGAGTCATGTCCATGGTCTCAGCTGTTAAGCGGGCAGGGACTGTGGAGGTGGGTGTGGCTTGAATGCTGGTCTGAGGCACCATTGGGGTGCTTGGCCCCGAAGGTACAATGGGATGGTGTGTTCAGGAAGTTGTCCGAGAGCTGACTCAGTCCCATGAGGTTGAGAGGCCCCTCATGAAGGACTTGAGATTTCAGGCCCAATACTGATGACAGATTGTCCATTGACGGGCTTGGCTGTGGGGTGGAGGAAGGGTTGGGAGGAGTGTAGTGGGTCTGTCTGGTCTGCAGCTGGGTGAGGAGTGGCGTCTGTGGTGTCCGATGAACCTGGGCCTGGACTGGGAAGGTCTGTTTTTGCTGTGGGAAGTCCTGGTAGTCGTAAGCCTTGGTAGGTGAGGGGCTGTTGAAAGCCGTGGAAGGGCTGTGACATCGCCTGGGGTGGAGGAGGAGACCTGGACTGGGTAGGAGCAGCTTCAGCTGGGCCTTGAAGGTTGTGCAGAAGTGCTGTGATCTTCTGCTTCATCACCTGGTATTGGGCCTAGGGTATGTCCCTCAGGGTCTGGCTCACGTAGGTGATGAAGGTCTTCCGGCCTGAGGATGCTCTGTCCAAGTGGACCAGCTGAGAGAAAAGTTCTGTGTTGGTCTTCATTGTATCCCTGATCTCCAACAGCACACTGTGGTTCTGGCCCTCCAGTCTGCCTCTCTGCCTGCATCCTCTGGACCTGGGGGTGGAGGTGGGTTGGCCTCTGGTGGCTGCTGCTTCTTCCTCCATTTATGACAGCAGGGCGTCATCCCCCCACGGGATCCTCCAAGTCTGCCAGCATAGGGAGTGCAGTTGTCGGGGGGGGGTCTCTGCTGTGGGGCCCTCTGAAGACACCTGCCTGGACAGGGTAGCTGGCTCCTGGCTGGAAGAGGACTGGCTGTCTGTGGGCTGTCTGAGGGAGAGGGGTCTCAGAGGGGCTGCTCCTCGGTGGCGGATCTCACCGTCCAGGAAACTGCACTTAGCTATGACGTACATCTCCCGGTCAGTGAGCTTGACAGCGACCTGCCCAGATTTCTTGAGGTGTAGCTTGCCATATCAGGTGTGCATGTGCTTGCACCATTCCTTGGAGTATTTCTGCAGTGTACCCCAGGCTCTCTGCCTTGTCTCTCCAAGCTGCCTGCTTCTTCTTGGTGTCGCGATAGAGTCTGTGGCCCTTTCTCCAGAGGTACTCATTCTCCCTCAGCCATTCCAGCACCTCATCCTCATGCTCCTCGGAAACGGTGTACTGTTTCCTCTCTCCCTTCTCCTTCCCTTGCCTCTTCCTCCCTCTGGCAGGGGATTCAGCAGGGCCTTCAGGGGCTTGAGCAGCAGGGCCTTCAGCAGCAGGGCTTTGAGGGCCTTGGGGCTGGTCCACCAGAGCAGCAGCAGCAGCAGCTTCAGAGTCAGTGCCAGGGGGTGGGATGCTGGTCCTGTCCTTCTTGCCAGGGCTGGAATGAGTAGGCACAGGCTTCCTCTTCTTGCCTGACTTACGAACCATGGTGTTCCTGCTAGATGTATGTGGCAGCACATCTTTCCCCTGTATGCTGACTGCATGCGTGCTGCATTCTTTTATATCCGCAGAGCTGATGTAGTTCATACTCCCCGCATGTACAGTGAACGCTTTGCATACTATATACATCTGCGCGACATCCCCTTTGTTTCCTCTAGGTGTCCATGATGCATCCGCTTCATCCGCTATGCATCCGCCCCTTCCGCTATGTGTCTGCTTCGCATTTCTCCCCCGGAACCCCTTCGGATGTGTCATCCGCTTCGATCCGCTGTCATCTGCTAGTCTTCCTATGAACATCCATTTAACATCCCCGCTACATACTACCCACGTCCGTTCTTTTCTGTTCTTTTCCGTTCTGTTTTTGCAAATTTTCGTTACTTTTTGGAGCGGATGACAACGGATGGAGCCACCCCTGAAATTTTGCTCATCCGCTGTGTCCTTTATGCATACGTTTTGTGTCCGTCGGCCAGTGGGACCGGGCCTTAATAGATCAATAAGCTATATTCTCACATATTGTTTCTCACATATTGTTTCATTATTTTTCACGAGTATAATGTTGTAAAGACTGGTATTTATGTCTGATATGTATGTATGTATGTATGTATGTATGTAAGCCCACCACGTTCAATACTTTTTAAAGGTTTATTTTCAATGTTTAAAAAAAAACACTTTTTTTTAAAAAAAGAAAGAATTGGTCTGGTAAAGGTTTTGTACAGCCTGGTTTGCAGTTCAAAGTCCATAACCTCTAGGGAGGGTGGGAAGAGGCCCTTCAGGGCCCCTGGGTGCCTCGAGGAGGGAGGGGGCAACGGTGCATTTCCCGGGTGCCCCTTAGCCCAATACTACAGGTTGTCCTTTGGGAACCTCCCAAACCTGGAGAACCAGCCAAAGGTGCCAAACCCACCTGTCCCTTACCCAAGAATGAGAGGGAGGGAGGGAGGGAGGGAGGGAGGGAGGGAGGGAAGGAGCCTCTCTGTGTCTCTTCCCCAACCCCCTCCCTACACACACACACATAACCTACACACACACACATGTCCACCTTTCTCTCCACACTAATACTCCCACGCACAGCCGACCACTTCAAAGACCCTTCCTGTTCTGTATGCAAATAAGGTTACTCCAAAACATGCAAATCTGATTGGTCAACTAAAGTAAGCATCGGATTGGTTCACTAAGAACCAATCCAAATAAAGTAAAAAAGGCGGCAAATTCGATCAGTTGCCATTGGTTACAAGCCGGCAGGCTAGCCTCTATAAAAGGCTGCCGCTAAGTCGGTCAACCGTTCCGTTTTACTGACTCCTGTAAATAAAGACTTTTCGTTGTTGGAACCCGGTCTACCTCGTGTTTTTCCGAACAAAACACTGGCGACGAAGGTGGGATCGTCCTGAACACGAAAACTGCATGCGGTGATAAGAAGCCCAGATCACGAGAAAGATGCCTGGAAACAACGCACCGCCCGCACCTTTCAACCCCAACGAAGAGGATTGGGATTCCTATGCAGATCGCTTCCAAATGTATCTGGAAAGCAATGAAATGGAAGGAATTTCAGAGCAATGAAAGAGAGCTGTGTTCCTAACACACTGCGGGCCAACGGTTTTCAAGATGGCAAAGGCTCTAGCGAAGCCACAAGATGTCAAGCAACTAACGTGGCCAGAATTGCAACGAATCCTCAAAGCACACTACGCTCCGATGGTGTCAAACTTAATAAAGCGACACGAATTCTACAGGAGAGACCAGAGAGAGGGAGAGACCGTCGCCGATTTCGTTGCCGCACTTCGACAAATAGGTGGTGAGTGTGAATTCTCAAACCTCGACGAGGCAATGAGGGATCGAGTGGTGTTGGGTTTGAGAGACTTGACCACACAGAGTAAACTACTCAACAAACCCAACATCAGCGTAGCCGAAGCTATCAAGGAAGCCACAGCCGCCGAAGCCGCGAAAAAATCGGCTGTCACTATGAAGAAAATGAACACACATAGTGACGAAACGAACCCAACCAAAGACAAAAAACAATCTACCACCACCACGCATTACGAAGAGTATGGCGAAACACCTGACACTAGCGAAGAAGACGACGAGGTCCACCACCTATACACTAACAGAAAAGAGCGTGAAAGACGAAATTGGCGGGAATGCGCTGGCTGCGGAGGAAACCATCCCCGAGCCGAATGCAGATTTCTTGATGCCATCTGCAGGGTCTGCAAGAAACGAGGGCATATCGAAAAAGTCTGCAGAAACAAAAAATACTACAGCCCCACGAGACGCAGAAATTCCCCAACACGAGCTGAGCCTAAACGAGCTGAGAGAAAGTGGCAACAAGAGAAGCGAGCCAATACACACCAAACTGTCATGATAAAGAGTGCTCAGACGGAAAGTGGGAAGAAAGTTAAAGTCGTTGTAGAGATCGAGGGGAAACCATGCAAGATGGAAGTGGACTCGGGGTCTTTTCTCTCTATGGTATCGTGGGACACAATAAAACAGCTAGTCCCAGATATCAAAACCAAAGAACTAAAGAAGCAGCACCTAACTCTCAAGGACTACCAGGGAAACCAAATCCCTGTAGTCGCCATGGGACATCTCAAAGTTACCTACAAAGAACACATCAAAGTGCTACCGCTGACCATAGTCGACAGAGACAGACCAAGTCTCCTGGGCATCGAATGGTTCGCACCATTGAGCATCGGGATGACCGGGGTCGATCGAGTGACTGCAACCGGCTGGGAAGACGACCTCATCCGAGAATTCCAGGACGTTTTTGACGGCTCACTTGGCAAGTATCGGGGAAAGCCCATTTCTTTCAGTTTAAACCCCCAAATAGCCCCACGAAGAATAAAAGCCAGACGAGTTCCTTTTGCACTAAAGGCAAAAATAGAGGAACAGCTAGACAAATTAATAGCCCAAGGGGTATTAGAACCTGTGGACCATGCCAAGTGGGAAACACCTATAGTCACACCTATCAAACCCGACGGGTCCGTTAGAATCTGTGGTGACTATAAGGCTACCCTGAACCATGCATTACAACCAAGCGCATACCCGGTGCCAGTAGTCCAGCATTTGCTTCACTCCCTGGGAAAAGGGAAGGTTTTTGCTAAACTCGACCTAGCACAAGCCTACCAACAACTCCCAGTGGACCCAGAAACTGCGGAAGCACAGACTATAGTTACCCATAAGGGCGCATTCATATGTCACCGACTGCAATTTGGAGTAAGTGTAGCCCCAGGCGTTTTCCAGAGTCTAATGGAACGCCTCCTAAATGGCATACAAGGAGTCGTACCATACTTTGACGACGTCCTGATCTCAGCCAAAGATGAAACCCAATTAAAAAAAAGACTCAAAGAAGTACTAACTAAATTTAGAGAAGCTGGCCTCAAGGTGAAAAGAGAAAAGTGTTGCCTAGTTAAGAATAGCGTCGAATTCCTGGGCTATTTAATAGACGGAGAGGGTATACACCCTACAGACAAGAAAATTAAAGCTATCAATGAAGCACCAGAACCAAGAAACAAAGCCGAATTACAAGCATTTCTTGGACTGATGAATTTTTATAATGTATTCCTACCGAATAAAGCCACAATAGCAGAACCGTTGCACCGTCTATTGGATAAGAAAGCAATTTGGACTTGGGGTTATAGAGAAAAGGATTCTTTCCAGAAAATAAAAAAATTGCTAACATCAACAAACGTTCTCATCCAATTCAGCGACACACTGCCATTGAGGGTGACCTGCGACGCTTCGCCATTTGGAGTCAGTGCTATCCTGAGCCACCAACTGCCTGATGGCAGAGAGGCACCCGTTGCATACTACTCAAGGACTTTGTCTAAAACCGAGAGGAATTACAGCCAACTCGACAGAGAAGCCCTAGCAATTGTCGCTGGAGTGAAACGCTTCCATGAGTACCTCTACGGGCGGACTTTTCAAATTATAACAGACCACAAGCCGCTAATGGGGATTTTGGCGGGAAACAAGCCAACACCAAATATCCTTTCTCCAAGAATGACTAGATGGTCAGAGTTTCTAGCAGCCTATTCCTACACTCTGACACATCGACCAGGGAAAGAAATTTCCCATGCGGACGCTTTGAGCAGAGCACCCTTACCAGAAACCGAGGAAGACCCGGCACCAGCGATGACAGCATTACAAATAGAGACTTGCCCCGATCTACCCATATCTGCTTATGATGTCGCCAGAGCCACCGCGAAAGACTCAGTGACTTCCCGCATCCTCAGCTGGGTAGGTAAAGGCTGGCCGGAAAACCAAAAAACTGAAAACTTTAAACCTTTCCGGACCAGACAGACTGAACTTTCGATTCAAAAAGGGTGTTTATTGTGGGGTGATCGGGTGGTTATTCCTAACAAACTACAACCTAGGGTACTTAGTATGCTACACGAAGGTCACCCGGGGATTGTAAAAATGAAAAGCCTTGCTAGAAGTTATGTTTGGTGGCCGGGTATTGATAGGGACATAGAATACTGGGTAACCTCGTGTAACAAGTGCCAGGGAATTAGACCGTCCCCGCCTAAAGCACCTATTAGAGACTGGGAAACCCTGCGAGGCCCTTGGTCAAGGATCCACATTGATTTCGCGGGTCCTACCAAAGGGCATACATTTCTGATTGTCGTTGATGCCTATTCTAATTGGCTAGAAGTAAAAATCATGCCATCAACGACAACAGAAACTGTAATCAAACAACTAGACAACCTTTTTGCCACCCATGGTCTACCGGACGTCCTTGTATCAGACAACGGGCCACAGCTCACCAGCTTACAATTCGAGAAATACCTAGCCTCCCTAGGTATTAGACATGCCCTAACCGCGCCGGCTCACCTGGCCGCAAACGGCAGGGCTGAGAGAATGGTCCAGTTTACCAAAGAGGGAATAGAAAGAATGGACACCGGGGACGTCCAACAGAAAATAAACCGATTGCTCACTCTCCAACACATAACGCCCAGTACCACGACCAACAAATCCCCAGCAGAATTGCTCATGGGGAGGAAATTAAGATCACACCTTGATAGATTGCACCCAAATTTTATGCCAGAAACCCCCCCCCCCCCGACTCCTCCACACGATTTAGGAAATTTGAAGTAGGAGAATTGGTTTATGCAAAAAACTTCACTGGGGACCCTGTTTGGCTACCAGGACAAATAACGCAAATAACGGGCCCCAAATCCTACCGGTTAACAATTGACGACGGCAGGGAATGGAAGCGGCACATAGACCAGCTCCGTTCCCGAAACATAGAACGAAATACAGACATACACCCATTCATGGAAAAAAACGGTGATGGACAAACCAGAGGGGGGGGGGGGAAATGCGAGAAACAAATAAAGAACCGATACAAACAAAAACCAAAGAGATTAACAAACAAAAAGAGCAAATAAAAGACTCACTGTTTGAAGAGACTTGCGTGAAGAGCCCATCGGAAGGGGCCAGCCAGGCCAGCTCGACCTGCCCGGAGGAAACGGGAGGGAGCGGCAAAACCGCCGGCCTAAGAAACTCAGGCGGTGGCAAAATGGCTGACTCACCCTTCCAGACGGTTCCAGAGAGAAGGACGGACGACACAGCAGCCCCATCCGAACAGGTCAGAGTCTCCGCCGAAAGTGAACTGCGCAGGTCCAGTCGAGTCAGGAAAAGCCCCGCCTACTTGCGCGACTACATCACCACATAGGACTGAACTAAGGAGGCAGGGGTGTTCTGTATGCAAATAAGGTTACTCCAAAACATGCAAATCTGATTGGTCAACTAAAGTAAGCATCGGATTGGTTCACTAAGAACCAATCCAAATAAAGTAAAAAGAGGCGGCAAATTCGATCAGCTGCCATTGGTTACAAGCCGGCAGGCTAGCCTGTATAAAAGGCTGCCGCTAAGTCGGTCAACCGTTCCGTTTTACTGACTCCTGTAAATAAAGACTTTTCGTTGTTGGAACCCGGTCTACCTCGTGTTTTTCCGAACAAAACACTTCCCACCCAAGAACACGAGCCCCTCCACCCCTCCACACACACCCCCTCCCCCCCACACCAGTGCGGTCTTGATGATCTCTGGAGGAACCTCCTCTCGGTCCCTTGCCGGCTCCGAAACTCCTACAAGCTATTAGAAGCGGGCTACTCCACCCCTGGCGCGAAGAGCAGAAGACGGATCCGGGGAGGGGTGGGGTGGGAGGAAGCGGCCGGATTGATGCCCTCTGGGTACCCCACGTCCCCCTCCCCCCCCGTTAAAAAACGCCAGACCTGCCGCTGCTCCCTCGGATGGGCTCTTTCGGCCGGCTCCGGGCGCTGCGAGACACGGGCGGGTTTTAGGGCGGGTGGAGCTCAGCGAGGGGCGGCTGGCCTCTGAGCGTGGGCAGAGCGTCGGGGGTGGGGGGAGGGGTCTATCGAGGCAGACGTGGAGGGAGGTGGGGAGAAGGCTGATGGGGGCCGCCCAGCCGCCTCTGAGAGCGTGCAGAAGGCAAAACTGAAAGAGCAACCAGGAGGACGAGGGGGACGGGAGGCTAAAGGATGCGACCAACCAACGGTGGCAGGATTTGGATCGGGCTAAGTCTAAAGAAGGCAGGAGAGCAGCCTCCCCTTGTTTGTGGGGCTCCCTCAAAGATGGGGGGGTGGGTGTCAAACCGATTTCCAAAGCCCCAAACGGTAGGACGAGAAGCAATTCTTTGTACATTTCTTTGTTTTATTTCATTTGTCAAGCAAGTATTAGGTAACAGGTGTAAGTATAAGCACGGTTATGAATACATGAAATCAATTCGAATTAATAAAAACAATCGGACAGGGACGGTAGGCACGTTGGTGCACTTATGCACGCCTTATTATTATTATTATTATTATTATTATTATTATTATTATTATTATTATTA
>BLBF01000091.1:1504179-1524119 GCA_015471245.1 Laticauda colubrina | reverse complement strand
AATGGAATGGAATGGATGGAATAGAACAGAATAGAATAAGGAAAGAATTAGAATAGAACGGAATGCAATGGAATAGAATAGAATAGAACAGAACAGAACAGAACAACAGAGTTGGAAGGAACCTTATAGGTCATCTAGTCCAACCCACCAATCCAAGCAGGAGACCCTTCACCATTTACCAGATTAACAGAGTCAGAAGAGACATTGTAGGTCACCTAGTTCAACCCCGCACCCAAGCAGGAGACCCTACACCCATGATGGCAAACCTCTGGCATGCAGACACGCAAGACATTGCCCCAGCTCAGTTCCGCAATGCATGCATGGGAGGACGCATGTGTGGTGTTCTGTATAAAATGGAATACTCCAAACTATGCAATCTGACTGGCTAATAGACTAAGCATTGGATTGGTTCATTAGGAACCAATCCAAAAGAGCCGCTGAAAAGTGGCAAAGTTAAATAGATGCCATTGGCTACAAGCCGGCAGGCAAGCCTGTATAAAAAGGCTGCCGCGGCTTCAGCCAAACTGTTCCGTTACTGATGCTTACTTAAATAAAGACTTTGTTGGAACCCGGTCTACCTCGCATTTTTCCGGACGGAACATGTGGGATGTACACAGATGGAGGACGCATGCAGGGTGCATGCACAGGAGATGTGTGTGCATTGCATTTTGGGGATTTGCACATGCACATGTACACACACATTCGTGCTTGTGTGTGCACGCTTTGGGCACTCAGTGCTGACAAAGTTAGCCATCATTGCCCTACACCATTTCTGACAGATGGCAGTCCAGTCTTTTCTTGAAAGCTCCCACAACTTCCGAAGGCAACTTCTGTTCCATGGGTTGATTGTTCTCACTACCAGAAAATATATATATTCAAATGGAATTGTTCTGTCCGGAAAAACGCGAGGTTGACCGGGTTCCAACAGTAAAAGTCTTTATTTCAACAATTATTGTAAAACGGAACGGTTTGGCTCTAGCTGCGGCAGCCTTTATATACGGCTTGCCTGCCGGCTTGTAGCCAATGACGGTTACTTGATTTTGCTGCCTTTTGGCGGCTCTTTTGGATTGGTTCCTAGTGAACCAATCCCTATGCCGGCTTTCTAGCCAAACACATTCGAGGTTTTGGAGTAAACTATTTTATACAGAACACCCCTCCCCCCTTGGTTTAGTCCTACGTGGTGACGTAGTCGCGCAGGTAGGTGGGGCTTTTTCTGATTCTACTGGACTTGCGCGGTTCATTTTCGCTGGAGACTTCAACCGGTTCGGATGGGGTTGCTGTCTCTCCAGCTCTTCTCCATGGAACCGCCTGGAAGGGTGAGTCGGCCATTTTGCTACCGCTTAAGTTTCTCAGGCCGGTGGTTTTTCCACTCCCTCCTGGCTTCTCCGGGCAGGTCGAGCTGGCTAGGCTGGCCCCTTCGTCTGGATTTTTCCTGCAAGTCTCATCTAACCGTAAGTTTCTTTTTTGCTCTTTTTGATTGGTTAGATGTTCTGGGTTTATTTTAAAAAGTTCTTTATTATTTTCTTGTATTCCCCTCTCCCTTTGGTTTTGTTTTCGTCGATTTTTATTATTTGTGGTTGTGAGTTTGTATTTCTTTCAATGTTTCGGGAACGAAGCTGGTCTACGTGCCGCTTCCATTCCCTGCCATCGTCTACGGTTAGTCGGTAGGACCGGGGGCCTGTGAGTTGTGTGATTGTGGCTGGAAGCCATAGTGGGCCCCCAGTGAAATTTTTTGCATAGACTAGGTCGCCGATTTTAAATGTTCGGAACCGGCTGGAGGAGTCGGGGGGTCTTTCCAAAGTGTAATTTGGGTGCAACCTGTCTAATTGCGACCTAAGTTTTCTTCCCATTAGTAATTCCGCTGGGCTTTTGTTGGTTACTGTGCTGGGTGTGATATGTTGGAGGGTGAGTAGGCGGTTTATTTTATCCCGGACATCCCCAAGGTCCATTTTCTCTAAACCCTCTTTAATAAACCTGACCATTCTCTCCGCCCTACCATTTGCAGCCGGGTGGGCCAGCACGATCAGTGCATGGCGTATACCTAGGGAGGCTAGGTATTGTTCAAATTGGATGGTTGTTAATCGTGGCCCATTGTCGGACACTAGGACGTCGGGCAATCCATGGGTTGCGAAGAGTTTGTTAAGTTGTTTAATGACCGCCTCGGTTGTCGTAGATGACATTACTACAACTTCCAGCTAATTTGAGTATGCATCTACGATAATTAAAAAGGTATGCCCCCTAGTAGGACCCGCGAAATCAATGTGGATCCAAGACCAGGGGCCTTGTGGGGTCTCCCAGTCCCTTATGGGTGCTTGTGGTGGGGAAGGCCTGGATTTCTGACATTTCGTACAAGTAGCAACCCACTATTCGATGTCTTTATCTAGACCAAGCCACCAGACAAAGCTTCTAGCTAGGCTTTTCATTTTTACAATACCAGGGTGGCCTTCGTGAAGCATACCCAACACTCTAGTCTGTAGTTTAGGAGGGATTACTACCCGATCACCCCACAATAAACAACCTTTTTGAATTGAGAGTTCGGTTTGTCTGGTCTGGAAAGGTTTAAAGTTTTCAGTTTTTTGGTTTTCCAGCCAGCCTTTACCTACCCAGTTTAATATGCGGGCAGTCACTGGGTCCTTTGCGGTGGCTCTGGCGACATCGTTTGCAGATATTGGTAGTTCGGGGCATGTCTCTATTTGCAGGGTGGTCATTGTTGGTGCCGGGTTTTCCTCGTCGTCGGCAACGGTGCTCTGCTTAATGCGTCTGCATAGGAGATTTGCTTCCTGGGTCGATGTGTCAATGTGTAAGAGTATGCTGCTAGGAATTCTGACCATCTAGTCATCCGCGGGGATAAAATGTTCGGTATAGGCTTGTTTCCCTCCAGAATTCCTAGTAATGGTTTATGGTCCGTTACAATCAAAAATGTTCTTCCATAAAGATATTCGTGAAAACGTTTCACTCCGGCGACGATTGCCAGGGCTTCTCTGTCTAGTTGACTATAGTTACGTTCTGTTTTAGACAGAGTCTTTGAGTAATAAGTGACGGGTGCCTCTCTCCCATCTGGCAATTGGTGGCTCAGGATGTCACCGACTCCAAAAGGTGAGGCGTCGCAGGTTACTGTTAATGGAAGTGTGTTACTAAACTGGATAAGAACGGTGTTTGATGTTAATACATTTTTTATTTTCTGGAATGCCTTTTGCTCTCTATGACCCCAAGTCCAATTAGTTTTCTTATCCAGCAAACGGTGTAATGGTTCCGCTATTGTTGCTTTGTGGGGGAGAAATACGTTATAGAAATTTATTAGACCCAAAAATGCCTGCAATTCCGTTTTGTTTTTTGGCTGTGGTGCGTCTTTAATGGCTTTGAGTTTTTTTTCAGTAGGGTGTATACCCTCTCCATCAATTAAGTAGCCCAGAAATTATACGCGATCAGTCATTAAACAGCATTTTTCTTTTTTAACTTTCAGACCGGATTCTCTAAATTTTGTTAATACATCTATTAGTCATTTTTCTAGTTGGGTCGTATCTTTAGCCGAAATTAGGACGTCGTCAAAATATGGTACGACCCCTTTTATTCCATTTAATAGGCATTCCATGAGGCTTTGGAAAATGCCTGGGGCAACGCTCACTCCAAATTGAAGTCTGTTACACTTGAATGCCCCTTTGTGAGTCACTATTGTCTGTGCCTCGGCCGTTAAGGGGTCTACTGGAAGCTGTTGGTAAGCTTGTGCTAGATCTAGTTTGGCAAAAATCTTTCCTCCCCCGAGTGAGTGTAGCAAATGTTGTACGACTGGCACTGGGTATGCGCTTTGTTGCAGCGCATGGTTCAGGGTAGCCTTGTAGTCTCCGCAGATGCGTACCGACCCGTCAGGTTTAACCGGTGTTACTATTGGTGTCTCCCATTTAGCATGGTCAACAGGTTCCAAAACCCCTTGGTTAATTCATTTATTCAATTGTTCCTCTATTTTTGCTTTTAATGCAAAGGGAACTCGTTTGGCCTTTAATCTTCTAGGGGCCACCTGGGGGTCTAAATTAAAGGAAATTGGGGTCCCCCGATACCTGCCTAGGGTGCCATCGAAAACGTCCTGGAACTCGTGGATCAGGTTTTCTTCCCAGTCGGTTGTGGCCACTCGGTCCACTCCGGTCATTCCGATGCCCAATGGTGCGAACCATTCGATGCCCAGGAGGCTGGGTCGGTCTCGGTCAACTATTGTCAGAGGCAGGACTTCGACATGCTGCTTGTAAGCGACTCAGAAATGTCCTAGACCTACCACAGGGATTTGATTCCCCTGGTAGTCCTTCAGAGTTAATTTTTGTTTCTGGAGTTCTTTTAGTTTGATATTTGGGACCAGTTGTCTGATTGTGTCCCACGACACCATTGACAGGAAAGACCCTGAATCGACTTCCATCTCACAGGGGCTGCCTTCAATTTTTACGATGATTTTAACTTTCTTTCCACTTTCTGTCTGAGTGCTCCCAATAGTGACAGTTTGATGGGTCTTTTCTCGGTTACTGGCTCATTTGTTGCGCTCCCACTTTCTCTCGGCTTGTTTCGATTCAGCTTGTGGGGGAGAGTTACTGCGTCTGTTAGGGCTGTTGTTTTTTCAATTCCTACAGACTTTCTCGATGTGTCCCCTTTTCTTGCAAGCTCGGCAGATGGCATCGAGTAATCTGCAATCGGCTCGAGGGTGGTTTCCTCCGCAACCGGCGCATTCCCACCAATTTCTTTTTTCGTGCCTTTTTTTGTTGGCATGCAGGCGGTGGACCTCATCGTCATCCTCTCCGGATTCTGATGTCCCTTCTGCGATTGCTTCAGCCACGGTTATGTTGGGTTTCTTTAGCAATTTACTTTGTAAATTAGAGTCTTTTAAACCCAATACCACTCGATCTCGCATGGCTTCATCTAAGTTCAGGAACTCACACGCTCCCCCCAGTTGTTGGAGGGCTGCCACAAAATCAGCGATGGTCTCACCTTCTTTTTGGTCCCTTCGGTAGAATTTGTGCCGTTTGATGAGATTTGACACCACTGGTGCGTAGTGAGCTTTTAACATTTGCTGGAGTTCGGGCCAGGTCATTTGTTTGCTTCGCCAATGCTTCGGCCATCTTGAACACAGTTGGTCTGCAATGTGTTAAGAAGACAGCCCTCTTACGCTGGTCTGAGATCTCTTCCATCTCGTTACTTTCTAAGTACATTTGGAAATGGTCTACGTAGGATTCCCAATCCTCTTCATTGGGGTTGAAGGGTGCAGGCGGTGCATTATTTCCGGCCATCGCTTCCAGCCTGGGTTTCAATTCGCCGCATGCACAGTCTCACATTTTAGGATGATCCCATCCTCGTTGCCAGTGTTCTGTCTGGAAAAACGTGAGGTAGACCGAGTTCCAACAGTAAGTCTTTATTTCAACAATTATTGTAATACGGAATGGTTTGGCTCTAATCGCGGCAGCCTTTATATACGGCTTGCCTGCCGGCTTGTAGCCAATGATGTTTATTTGATTTTGCCGCCTTTTGGCGGCTCTTTTGGATTGGTTCCTAGTGAACCAATCCCTATGCCAGCTTTCTAGCCAAACACATTCGAGGTTTTGGAGTAAACTATTTTATACAGAACAGGAATTAATTATTAATGCCAGATAAATTATTCAACCCATTGCTTTATTGCAATTTAATAATACTGTTATTTAATGAATTATTAAGTCATAGCTGGGAATTAGGCATTAGGGATTTAATCCTGGTCTTTCAAGTCCCTTCGCAATTCGCAGAATGAATCCCAAACACAGATGAAATGGAGTTTTGGTCGTCATGATATAAACACGATGTGGAGAACAGGAGTGTCAAATTCAAGGCCTACAGGTGTTTCAATCCAGCCCACGCGGCCGGCCTGGAATTATCAAAGGATCAGCCTGCAATGCCTCTGGTGGCTAAATCGGGCCAAGTGCGGGAGCCCTGCGCCTTATTTTCGTTCTTGATGACCTCCTGAAGTACTCTGCTGGCCAAAACTGGGTCGAAAATGGACTGAAAAATGTGTCCAAAACAGGCTGAAAATGGCCGGAAAACAGGCCCAGAACAGGCCCAAACAAGGCTGAAAACTGGGCTGAAAATCAGGCACAAAACAGCCCAAAAATCTGGCTGAAAAAAGGCCCAAAACCAGCCAAAACTCAAGCCCCAAAACAGGCTAAAAATGGCCAGAAAACAGGTCCAGAACAGGCCCAAACCAGGCCGAAAACTGGGCTGAAAATCAGGCACAAAACAGCCCAAAAATCTGCCTCAAAACAGGCCCCAAACCAGCCAAAAATCAGGCTCAAAAATAGGCTGAACATGGCCAGAAAACAGGCCCAGAACATGCCCAAACCAGGCTGAAAGCTGGGCTGAAAATCGAGCATAAAACAGTCCAAAAATTGGACTGAAAACAGGCCCAAAGCCAGTCAAAAATCAGGCCAAAAAACAGGCCAAAAACAGGCTGAAAATGGCCAGAAAACAGGCCCAAACCAGGCCGAAAACTGGGCTGAAAATCAGGTACAAAATAGCCCAAAAATCTGGGTGAAAATAGGCCCAAAACCAGCCAAACATCAGGCCCCAAAACATGAAAATGGCCAGAAAACAGGCCCAGAACAGGCCCAAACCAGCCCAAAAACCGACTGAAAATCGGGCATAAAACAGCCCAAAAATCAGGCTGAAAATGAGCCCAAAACAGGCAGAAAAATGGGCTCAAGAATGGCCAAAAAAATTCCCCCAAAATGGGGCACTGTGGGAGACCATGGAGGATGAAAATGAGGTGCAGGGGGGGGGTGCGTGCGAAGACCTCTCCTTGTCCATTTTGGCTGGAAAGATGCTGAAGAAGGAATCCATCCCGCTCACCGTGCCGCAAAGTCTCCAACCTTGGCAACTTTAAGACTTGTTGAAGTCCACAAGTCTTAAAATTGCTATGTTTGGGGACCCCTTGCCCAAAAGTGAGAGGAAGTGAGGGAAGGAGCCTCTCTGTGTCACTTCCCCCACCACCACACACACACATACACACACACACATACCTCTCCATCTTCCCCACCCTTCGGACACTTTCTCCTCATACTGACACCCCCCCAACCAACCACCTCAGAGACCCTTCTGACACAAGAACAAGATGCTTCCACCAGTGCGGTCTTGATGATCTCTGGGGGACCTCCTCCAGTTCCCTTGTCAGCTCTGAAACTCCTACAAGCGATTAGAAATGGGCTGGTGAATGGATACTTCACTGAGTTTTCTGACTGAGGAATTCTGGGAGTTAAAGGCCACTAGTCTTAAAGTTGACAAGGTTGGAGATTCCTGCTCCAGGAGTGGGATTCTATCAGTTTGCACCTATTCGGTAGAACCAGTTGTTAACATTCTAAAGAGTTCAGAGAACCGGTTGTTGGAAGAAATGACTGGTCTAATCCTGTAAGGAAGGCAGGAAGGAAACATTCTGGTGTTGCTTACAGAATCTTCCTCTCCATTAACCTTTATTACATTCTTGGCAGGACGAGACTTCCTGTCTCTGGAACATCTCTGGAGTCTTTTTCCCCTCCTTTGCTGGTCCTTTGCTTGTGTGGAGTGACCATTCAAAGTTACTATGGCACTGAAAAAAGTGACTTATGACCATTTTTCACACTTATAACTGTTGCAGCATCCCCACAGTCATGAGAGGCCAGGCGAGGAGATGCATGCCTCGATGTGAGTTGGCCACACCCAGCTGACATGACCACCAAGCAACGTCCACCCAATCACATCACCACCAACCCACGTCCAGCATCTAAGCCATGCCCACAGAACCGGTTGTTAAAAAATTTGAATCCCACCCCTGTCCTGCTCCAAAGCACCTGAGGGCAGAACAAGAAGTAACAGACAAATGGAAGCTAATCAAGGAGAGCAGCAATCTGTCAGATCTGAATATCTGCCATTCTTCATGGAAGAAGAAGGGGGGGAAAGTTGGTATAAGAAATCCTTTTTGATGTAACCTGGATGTATTAAATCTTATATTGAATTTGGATAACCCATGATATACTATGGAGGGACAGAGACCAGACGCCCGGAACCCAATCACCTTTGAAAAGAGACAGCCACAAGATGAAGAGACCATTAAAAATTCCTGCTGGGAGATGTCTCCTGGGAACCTCGAAAAAGATCGTTCTCAGAAGGCGGGGGGAATAAACATGTTGGCTCTTTGTTTTACTAAATACACATCAAGAGAAGGGGTGTGTGTCTTAAACTATCCCTGCATGCCTGAGGCACATTAGATGCTGCTTTTAATCCCTCCCCAAATTGTCTCATCTTAATAAAGGATTCTTTTTGATAAGTTTGGTTTTCAGAAGTTCATTCTTGTTGATTGAATGGGAAAAGTTCTATAGCCTGACACAACCTGGAATTGAGGAGAAAGCTCCGGACAGTTAGAACAATTTATCAGTGGAACAATTTGCCTCCAGAAATTGTGAATGCTCCAACATGGGAAGATTTTAAGAAGAGATTGGACAACCATTTGTCTGAAGTGGTGTAGGGTTTCCCGCCATGGCAGGGGGTTGGACTAGAAGACCTTCAAGGTCCCTTCCAACTCTGTTATTCTAAGATGCTCAGAATTGGTCAGACCAAACCTTGAGTACAATTTCCAGCTCCGAATAATGTTTAATTTGGGGGGGGGGGCGAACGAGAGACATTCCTTTTTGTGGCAAAAACTGCGGTGTTTCTAAAGGTGGACTGCCGCATGGATTTAGCAGATCTGAGCAGCTGCAAGAAATTGTCCGCCCACTCCTTTCTGGCCCCAAAACCGATTCCAAACTTTTCGGCCAAGCGGGTGACCTCTCTTGTGCGGGATTTCCCAGGAAGGTGGGAGAAAAAAAAATATTTTAATTCCTCGAAGGCTGTCTTGCAGCCAGCCACATCTGGGAAGGCCTCGAGGGGTGGAGAGGGGGGAGATGTGGTTTTTTTAGAAGTCCTTTACGGAAAGCGGCTGGATTGGCAGCAGCAGATTCCAAAGGATTTGGCAACCGTCAAAGCACATTGCCGGCGCCGGTCTGGACTCGCTTGAGGCCAGCCAGCTGGGAGTCTCTGTTTGAAACGAAGTAGCTTCCCTCCTTTTTTTCCTTCTTCTCGGGCTGATGCTTCCAGCCTTCCAACATGAGTCCAAAAGCTCAGGAGAGAAAACCTCTGGTCCTAGTGACCGACCCAGATTGGATATTGCAACATTATCCTGGGACATCTATTTGTTCGCCCTCATTCATGACGGTTGCTTTTGTTTTTACATGGAAACCACTTCTGGACTTTGCTTGAGGTGGGGAAAAAAATTAAACCTTGAGTTTGGATTTTACCAATTAGATGAGGGGTTTCAAACTAGATTTCATTGAGGGGATGCATCAGCGTTGTGTTTGACCTCAGGGAGGGGTGCGTGTGGCCAGCTTGACATAATTCCTGTCAGGGGCGCCTGTGGTCCAAGCACTCTGCCAGTGAAAATGGACTCCCAAGCTCTGTTTTTGGCTGCGACAGCCTCCTGCAACCCTTTGGGGGGGGGGGGAAATCACATGCAGCCCTTGTGAACTCCGTTTTCATCCTGGACAGCCTCCAGCCCTCTGCCAATGAAAACGGAGTTCAGGTAGTATGTTTTAACTGGCAGAGGGCTGCAGGAGGCTCTTGTGGCCGAAAACAGAGCTCATGAGTACGGCACACAGCTCCCCGAGCTCCGTTTTTGCTGGCAGAGGGTTGCATGAAGCTGTCGCAACCGAAAACAGAGCTTGCGTGGCCCTCTCGAACTCTGTTTTCGCTGGCAGAGGCACCGTGGGCCAGGTTTTCTCTGTTTCCAGGGCAGCCCCATGGGCCAGATCTCAGCACCTCATGGGCCAGATCCAGCCCGTGGCAGCAGTGTTCCACTACTGTTTCACTACTGGTTCGGTGGTCACACACGTGCACACTTAGCACGCACACAGCTAACGTGTGTGTGCAGTTTTCCACATACCAGCTGAGGCCTGCAGTGCCAATCAGCTGAGAGGATAAAGAAGAGAAAAGTGCAAGGGAGGGTGGGAGGGCTGATCCTGCACTTTTTTCTTCTTTTTCCTCTCTGCTGATAGTCGATTTTTTCTCCTCCTGTCAGCTGATCTTCGGAGGCTTTACTTTTTTTTTGACTACCAGTTGGGCTGAACCGGTCTAAACCAATAGCATGCTACCACTTGCCCTTGAGCCTTGAGTTTGACACCCCAGGTCTAATTGGCTTTTGGGGAAAAGCACCTTTTGGAATAACCCTGACCTGGAGGATTGGGGTCCTCTGTAGAGACAGATCTGCTGTTTTCTAGACCAGGTGTCATGCTCCTGTCGGAGTCTGAATTGGAGGAAGAAGATGAGCAGCTGACAGAGAATGGGAGTGTGGCTTCATCAGCTGTGGAGGAAACTGGAGAAGTGCAAAGTCTGGCTGGGCAAAGCAGGGGGGAGGTAGAACAAGGGAGTTCAGAGGAAGACCCAGACTGATTCCCTCTTCATCCTAGGGTATGCAGGGATGAACGTAGAAGAAAGCAACATGGGTTGCGTGGCTTATGGGGGAGGAAAGGGCCCTGATTCCCTTCATTAGCCACACCTGGGTATGAGAGTAAAAGAGACACATGCTGAGTGCAGCAGCTGCTGGGAGCAAATATGAGTTTCTCTTGTGTTGACTTTGGTTTATCTATGTTCCTGGCATCTTCCCTGGCATCTTAAGTTATTGCCATGGAATTCTGGAATTCTTGATCCTGCCCTGCCAGACTAATTACCTCAGTTTGGCTTGATTGGACTTATAGTTAGTTTTTGTTGACCATGTTTTGAACTTGATTCTCTGCAGCCAAAGACTGTTCCTGGGAGAGTTTTTCTCCAGCTGGGAACACAGTTTATAAAAAAAGGCAAGCTGCATGTGGCAAGATGTTGGGAGTAAATGTGACTTTATCTTGTGTTGTTGTGGCTTATCTATTGCTATCTTCCCAACTGTGTGCATTTTGCTGTGTTTTCAAGTCTCAAATTCTTGCTCCTGCCCTGCCAAACTAATTACTTTAGTTTGGTTTGTTTGGACTTTAAGTTACAGTTTGTGTTGACCCTATTTTGGACTGAATTTTCTGCAGCCAAAGGCTGTTCCTGGGAGAGTTTTTCTCCAGCCAGAAGGTAATCAAGACATTGGGGGCAAAGTTGGAGATTATAAAGAGACTTTTATTGATTATCTGACTGCATTGCTTTTGTGCCAGACTCCTTTGTGTCATCACACCAGGGGTCTCCAACCATTAAGACTTGTGGTCTTCAATTCCCAGAGTTCTTCAGTTAGCAAACCTGGCTGAGAAACTCTGGGAGTTGAAGTCCACAAGTCTTAAAGTTTCCAAGATTGGAGAGCCCCAGTCTAGACACAGTTTTTAATATATTTTAATGTATAGGGAGACTTCAACTTGCAGCAGTTCATTTAGTGTCCACTCAAAGTTACAACGGCACTGAAAAAAAAACCTCATGATCGTTTTCCACACTTACAACCTGTTGCTAACTCCCCATGGTTCCATGGTCCAAATCCAGATGCTGCTTGGCTACTGACTCATACTTATGACAGTTGCAGCATCTCAGGGAGAGGGATTGCATGATCCCCTTTTGCGACCTTCTGACCAGACAAGTCCACGAGGAAGTCAGATTCACTGAATGGCCGTGTTACTACTTGAACCAATGCAGCGATTCACTCAACAACGTTGGCCAGGAAAATCATAAAAGGGGGCACTACCTCCATCAATGTGATCCATGTATCACTTAGCAACATCAATTTTGGGCTCCATGGTGGTTCGTAACTCAAGGACTACCTGTGTTTCTTATTCCAGCTTGAACCTCCCTCCCATTGGAGTGATTTCTTAGTGCCGTGGTGGGTAACCTTTTTTGGGGTCCCATGCTGAAAATTTATTTTATTTTTATTTATTTTATTTGGTTTGTCAATTGCTTACAAGATAATAGATATAAGTATAAACATAGTTATGAATACATGAAATGGATACATATAAGAAAAATAAAAAAGAAACAAGAGGACAGGGACGGTAGGTACATTGGTGCGCTTATGCAAGCCCCCTACAGGCCTCTTAGAAATGGGGTGAGATCAATATTAGACAGTTTAAGGTAAAAGATTTTGGGGTTTGGGGAAGAAACCACAGAGTCAGCTAGAGGATTCCAGACACTGACCACTCGGTTGCTGAAGTCCTATTTCCTGCAATCAAGTTTGGTGCGGTTAACCTTGAGTTTGTATCTATTGTCTGCTCTTGTGTTGTTATGGTTGAAGCTGAAGTATTCATTGACAGGCAGGACATTGCAATGTATGATTTTATATACTATACTTAGATCGGACCAAAGGCGGTGTAGTTCTAGATTTTCTAGATCTAGAATTTCAAGTCTGGTGGCATAAGGTTTTCTGCAATGAGTAGAGGAGTGGAGAACTGTGCCAGCACCCAGGAGGCTATGTGTGCGGGGACACCACCACCCCATGTCCCCTACGCATGTGCACCTGACCCCCCTTACATGCTGTGCATCTCTGTGTATGCATATGCTTCTCCCATGCACACACACACACCCTGCATGCATGCCAGATACCCTTGCAGGAAGCAAAGTCATTCACTCTGTTCAGATTAAACCTTGAAGCTCTCTGTGGACTTTGTACTTGGTTTGTTTTTTACAGTTAATTTGACACTTTGGCAGCAATTCAAAAGAGAGAAAGGTGGGTGCTTATCTCGAGCAACTATTTGGGACTCATTACCAGATAGCTGTCAGGTGGGCGGCGCATGCGCATGCACAGTGGAACTCTTCTGGGCGACCCAGGAGTGAACTGATGCTACCAGTTCTGTCCAGCTCTATAGAACTGGTAGCTCTGAAGAGCAGCAAACACCAAACCGGTTCTGTGTTTGTTACTGTTTGGCCCAGCTGAATGAATGAATTCTTGGCCAAGTGTGTTTAGACTCACAAGGAATTTGTCTTTGGTGCATATGTTCTCAGTGTACGTAAGAAAAAATAAAATATATTCATCAAGAATCATAATACAACAGTGATAATCCTAGTAAGCAATCAAATCATACTAGGGAGCAAACAAGATAAATTGTAAAGTTATAAGTAACACGGTTAAAGTCATAAGTAGGACGAGATAGGTACTAGCAAGTGTTGTTATAATCTAGTAGTAGAGAAATAATAATAATGCAGACTTTGAAAAAAGTTGGACAGCATTGTGGGAATTATTGGCTTAGCAGAGTGATGGCATTTGGGAAAAAACTCCCCTTGTGTCTCGTTGTTCTGCTGTGCAGGGCTCTATAGCGTCGTTTTGAGGGAAGGAGTTGAAACAGTTTATGTCCAGGATGTGAGGGGTCTGTAAATATTTCCACGACCCTTTTTCGACTCATGCAGTACACAGGTCCTCAATTGAAGGCAGGTTAGGAGCCTCTCTGTGGTTCAGTGGTTAGAGTGCATTACTGCAAGCTACTTCTGCTGCAGGCAGCTGCGTACAATTTGACAGTTCAAATCCTACCAGGCTCCAGATGAACTCAGCCTTCCGTCCTTCCAAGGTGGGTAAAATGAGGACCCAGATTGTGGGGGCAATATGTTGACTCTGTAAACCGCTTAGAGAGGGCTGTAAAGCACTATAAAGCCATATATAAATCTAAGTGCTATTGCTATTGCTAATTGTTGCTTTCTGCAGTTCTAATTCTCCTGTTAATGGCAGCGTTTTGGTGTTTTCTGAATCTTTGGGGCCAAATTTTTGCTTAATCTGCTGGTTGCATTTCAGGCCTAACGTCTGTGGATCCAGATATCACTCCTACTGCTGCCCAGGCTGGAAAACTCTCCCGGGGGGGAACCAGTGCATCGTCCGTGAGTATAAATGGGGAAGGGTTTTTTTTTCTCTTGACTGCGTTTTCCTTGGCATCAGAAATGCGGTGTAATTTTCCAAAGTTTTTTTTTTTAAATCCTGTAGAAATATCTACCAGATCACAAAGTGAGGTGGGTAAGGACCATGTTTTACTCACTTTAAAACACAGGAGATGGTCCAGAGATCCCTTGTCAACCATTTTGCTAGTTTGATCTAGTGGTTAAGACCTCAGGTTAGCAAATGAGAGACTGTGAGTTCAAATCCTGCCTCAACAGCCATTTTTCATGGAGGGAGGGAGGAAGATGAAATGAAATGGAGGAAAGGAAAGGAGGGAAGGGGAAAGAAAGGAGGAAGGGGATGGGGAGAGGAGAGGAAAGGAAAGGAATAGAAAGGAGGGAGGGGAGGAAGGAAGGAAGGAAGGAGAAGAGGGAAAGGAAAGGAAAAGAGGTAGGAAGGAGAGAGGGAAGGAAGGAGGGGAGGGAAAGGAAAGGAAAGGAAAGAGAAGGGAAGGAAAGGGGAAAAAAGGAAAGGAAAGGATTCCAGCATTTGAACCCCGGTGATTTCAGAGCTGCTTTTCTGCTCTCCCTGGAACAACTGTGAAGATGATCCAATGGTAATTCCAGGGAGTGCTGGGGGAATTTTCTTCAGAAACCACACCTTGAACTGAAAACATTTTCTTCCTCCGTTTTCAACTATGCCAGACCAATTTGTGTGCTGGATCACTCCCCACCTCTTGGGCTAAGGGGAAGAGCCCTCTACCCTCCAGATACTCAGGTCCTTCTCCTTTTCCCACAGCCATTTGCCGGAACTCCTGCGGGGACGGCTTCTGTTCACGACCGAATATGTGCACCTGCTCCAGCGGACAGCTCTCCCCCAACTGTGGTTCTCTCGGAGGTGAGGAAAAAGTGTGGTTGTGTTTGCGTGCATCCATGCATCCGTGTGTGCATGCATTTATGGGTGCAGCTGTGGATTGCATACTCAGGGTTGGTCATCATTATTGTTCTGACCAAGGCTTCCTGAGACCATAAGCACATGTTTAGTTAAAACAACTCTTGTTTTATTTCAGTGCTGGGAATTATTTTCATTTCCCGTCCGTAATGAGTCCCAAACAGTCCCTCAAGGTAAGGACTCACCTTTATTTCCTTTGAATTGCTGTAAACAACAAAAGTTCCAAATGAACTGTAAAAAGTCAACTAAAGTATACATAGAGCTTCAAGGTTTAATCCGAACAGAGCGAGCGATGTTGCTTCCTGCAAAAGTTTCTCTACCTTTGCCTGCCCTTTATCCCTTATGGGAGGGGCCATCACCTACCAGTCTTACTCCGAGTTGCCCTTTTTGTCTTAGCTCCTCTTGCCTTCTGGCAGCTCTGCACACACGTGCACTAGGAATAGGATCCCCTTGTTCCTCTGCCTCGCTGCTGTCAGAGTCCAGAGGCTCTGAAGACAGCACCCCATTACCAGATGGTCCTGGCCCCATCTCTGCATCGGATGCAGGACCCTTGTCCAAGTCCTCCTCAGACTCCTAGACTGGTCCCTGTTCTTTCCCGCTGTCCAATTCCCCTGCCATCTGCACAGGCTGCTGGCAGACCACAACAATTACGATTTTCCTGACTCCTGTCCTGTGGGAGCCTACCACTCCCCACCCCTCAATAATCTCACCATCTCTCTCTGGCCTGTCTCAGTCTCCAGAAGTGAAAAATACGAATTATTGTTTTGTTTTGATGCACAGCTCTGAGATTATTTATTATTACAATTGATCATCACACCGTCAGCCATATGCTCGGACTGGGTTTGGCATTTTTGTCGACCTATCGAGTCCTCACCAAGGACCTGGGATAAGCTGATGTGGGTGCTTGATGGTTGTACAGATGTGGTCGCAGGTGTTGTGGTCCACCGGCAGCCTGTGGAGACAGCAGCAAAATCAGACAGTGGAGAGGAACATGGGCAGGTCTGGGAGTCTAGGGAGGACTTGGACGAAGGTCCTGCATCTGATACAGAGATGGGGCCATCTGGGAGTTATGTGCTGACTTCAGAGCCTCCAGTATCTGACAGCAGCGAGGCAGAGGAACGAGAGGAGCCTGTTCCCAATGTGCCTGTGCACAGAGCTACTAGAAGGCAAGAGCAGCTGAGACAAAAGGAGCGACTTGGGAGTAAGGCTTGGAGGTAATTGCCCCTCCCATAAGGGATAAAGGGTAGGCAAAGGTAGAGAAACCGGTGCAGGAAGCAAAGTCATTCACTTTGTTCAGATTAAACCTTGAAGCTCTCTGTGGACTTTGTACTTGGTTTGTTTTTTACAGTTAATTTGACCCTTTAGTTGTTGGCAGCAATTCAAAGAAGAGAAAGGTGGGTGTTTATCTCGAGCAACTATTTGGGACTCATTACCAGCTGGGAATGAACATAATTCCCAGTGTTGAAATAAAAAGAGAGTTGTTTGGACTAAGCATGGGCTTAATTACAGTCTCAGGAAGCCTTGGTCAGAACAGTAGGATGGAAGCAGTTCCCAGTAAAATGGCCTTTTGCAATTGACTGGTGGTGAATTTGTCAATGCCAAAGGTATTCAAGGGATGCTCCAGTTGTTTTGTGATTGTTCCCAAGGCTATTGGTCCTCCTCTTGCTTGCTTTTCCCATAGTCATTCTATTTCAATTTGCAGGTCCTTCTAGCTTGTGATCTTCTCCAGTTCTTTCTCTTCACTTCTGCTGTCTCCAGGCAGGCACTGCCACGTCCACTATCCAAACTTTTTTGTCTTTCTGATCGGCAACTGTTAAGTCCGGCGTGTTATATATAGCAGGAGCCTGTCTGCCGAATTCTAAAGTCCCAGATGAAGAATTTAACTTCTTCATTTTCTATGATTTTTCTCTATTTTATGGTCCCACCAGTTCTTGCTTGCAGCCAAAGTATGTTTCTTGCCGATCTTCCAATGCACCATTGTTGCTACTATGTCATGCTGCTGCTTGTAGTCAGTCTGGGCAATCTTGTTGTAGTCAGTCTGTGCATCATCATAATCATTATTATTATTATTATTTTGTTACTATTATTATGTCCTCGAAAGTTGTGGGAGCACCATCACTTGAGACTTTCAAGAAGAGACTGGACTGCCATTTGTCAGAAATGGTGTAGAGTCTCCTACTTGGGCGGGGGGTTGGACTAGATGACCTACAAGGTCCCTTCCAACTCTTATTATCTGTTGTTGTGGTTAATAATAATAATAATAATAATAATAATAATCATCATCATCATCATCATCATCGCACAAACAGGCAGATGTTCAGACTGGGTTTGGCATTTTTGTCGACCTATCGAGTCCTTGCCGAGGACCTGGGATAGGCAGAGGTGGGCATTTGATGGTTGTACAGATGTGGTCACGGGATGGAAGCTGTTCCCAGTAAAACCGCCTTTTGAAACTGACAGGTAATGAATTTGTCCATGCCACTGATGTTCAAGGGATTGCACCCAAGGCAAACAGTCCCACACCAGTCATTCAGGTCATGGCTTTTTTAGCTACACAATTTGTGATGAACACCCTTGGGATGGTGTGGGAGTAGGAATGGATTTCCAGAGGAAAAAATTGCACACTACAGGAACCCTTTGCACCACTCAGGTGACCCTGAGGACACAGATAAACCTCCAAGTGGCCTCAATGACAATGGTGGTTTTTGCTACCAGTTCGGCCGCACAGGTAGTAAGAAAAGCCTCCTACAATCAGCTGAGAGGAGAAATCAGCTTTTCACTTCTTTATCCTCTCAGCTGATTGGTGCTGCAGGACTCAGCTAGCATTTGGAAAGCTGCATGCACAATCACCAAACCAGTAGTGGAACAAGTAAGATCCCACTGCTGCTCAATGACCCGCTCAAAGGATGCAAATGACCAGCTTTGTCTGCAAGGAGTATCAACCCTTCCATTCCTCACCATCCAGTCAGAACTGAAGAAGCTTTTTGGAGGAGAAGCAAAACATCTTCAAAAGAAAAAACAAAGAAGTCCAGTTGCCTCTTGGGGAAAATAAAACCAGCTGTGGACTTTCTGTTTTTTTCTTTTGAAGAGGTTTCGCTTCTCCTCCGAGAAGTTTCTTTATTTCTGAGGTAAAGTTGAATCACACAAGTGAACTGAAGAAGCTTCTCAGAGGAGAAGCAAAACCTTTTTGCAACCCCCCCCCCCCCCCGAAAGTCCAGTTGCCTCTTAGACGGAAAAAAAAAAAAGCAGCGTTGGACTTTCTGGTTTGTCTTTCAAAGAGTTTTCGCTTCTCCTCCGAGAAGCTTCTTCACTTCTGAGGTAAAGTTGAATCACACAAGTGAATTGAAGAAGCTTCTTGAAGGAGAAGCGAAACTTCTTCAGAAGGAAAAAGAATAAGTCCAATTTGCCTCTTGGGGGAAAAAAAAAACATCTTTGGGACAACCAAGACCTGGAGGATGGAGAATTTCTACCGACTTAAAGGCAGCTTTACTCCGTGATGGTTTATTTATATCCTGGCAACCATCAACTTTGCTGTGAATTTCGTTGTATGTATACTATATATACGTACAATGACAATAAAAAATTCAATTCATAGAATTCAATTAAATCAAACACCTGGCATTGCCAGCTTCTTCAGATCGGTAAATAACGATGGCAAATCCAGTCTCAACATCTCGCTGACTGCAAAACCAAACCGTAACCCTAGAAATCTCCTAATATGGCCTGCTCAGTGCCTGGTTTTTCTTTTCTTTTCTTTCTTTCTTTTTTTTTTTTTTGCAGGATCTGCCTTTCTGCATAGATTTTGTGTGTGTGTGTGTGTGTGTGTGTTTTAAAGCAATTGCTAAATGACCCAGGGAGTGAGCTGCTGCTGTTCAGCTGGATTTGCACAAAAAATTTCAAGCATTGCTCCAACTTGCAACTCATTAAAGTATCTTAGGAGTATTATACTCCGGGGAGCGGGAAGGACTCGGAACAAGTCCTCCCTTGAATTCAATCCGTTGAGATGTGCTGGCAGTGAGGAGGAGGAGGAGGAGGAGGAGGAGGAGGAGGAGGAGGAGGAGGAAGGGGGGGGTTCCTCACTAATCCTGGCTGCAGGGGAGGGGGCTGGGGAGCAGGGGTGGCCTCCCGGCCCCCTCCCCAAACCCAGGGAGGGCTGGTCTCATCCATGAGGCTCAGTTTCAGACGCCAGATGTTTGCAATCCCCCAGCAATGCCAGGAATTCGAGCTGGGGAAAGGGGAAGGGGAGGGAGTTGTGTGGGCTGCATTCCAGAAGTCCTTTGCTGGGTGGGTGGGAGTGGGGGAGACAGATGCAGGAAGACCCCAACTCTTTTGGGGGCTGGTCCGGTCCAGGCATCTCTCCTGGAAGCTGCAGGAGGAACAGCAAAAAAAGCGAGGAGCAGCCCCTCCTCCATAGTCTGAAAGAAAGACCCTCCTCAAAATGGAGTTTTCATTCCTGCCTACCCATTTAACACCCCCCATCAATCCACCCACCCCTTTCCAAGGAGCAATTATGGGCAGGTGGATTTAATAACATTCTTTAGGAGCCGCTTCTTGTTTGTGGGAAGATACACAAGCACACTGCACACACACACACACACAGGGGCACTAGCAGATCTGGGATTCAAAACAGAGCTTCTCTTTGAGCAGAGGTCTCCAAACTCGGTCACTTTAAGACGTGACGTCTTAAAGGGGCCAAGTTTGGGGACCCTGTGCCTTAAAGCAGATAACAGATAACTGATAATCAGAGTTGGAAGGGACCTTTTAGGTTATCTAATCCAATCATCCACCTAAGCAGGAGACCCTACACCATTTCTGACAGATGGCTGTCCAGAAAGCCTCCAGGGATGAAGCTCCCACAACTTCTGAAGGCAACTTCTGTTCCATGGGATGATTGTTCTCACTGTCAGAAAACGTCTCCTTATTTCCGGGTCGAATCTCTCCTTGTTCAGTTTGCACCCATTATTCCTTGCCTGCCTGCTCTTCTCTGCACTTTTTCTCGAGTCTGAACAATAGAATAGAATTTAGAATAGAATAGAATAAGAGTAGAATAGAATAGAATTTAGAATAGAATAGAATTTAGAATAGAATAGAGCAGAATAGAATTTAGAATAGAAAAGAATAGAATTTAGAATAGAATAGAATAGAGTAGAATTTATCATACAATGGAATAGAA
>BLBF01000091.1:1467198-1494836 GCA_015471245.1 Laticauda colubrina | reverse complement strand
TTATTATTATTATTATTATTATTATTATTATTATTATTATTATTATTTGTTTATTAGTAGTGGTATAATTCTTTATTGGCCAAGTATGATTGGACACACAAGGAATTTGTCTTGGTGCAAATGCTCTCAGTGCACATAAAAGAAAAGATACATTCGTCAAGAGCCAAGAATCATCAGGTGTAACACTTAATGATAGTCATAGGGTACAATAAGCGATCAAATCGTATTAGGAAACAGTCAATATGAATTGTAAGGATGCAAACAGCAAAGTTACAGTCATACAGTCCCAAGTGGGAGGGGGTGGGTGATAAGGAGTGATGAGAAGATTAATAATGATAGTAATGCAGAATGAGTAAATAGTTGGACAGTATTGAGGAAATTATTTGTTTAGCAGAGTGATGGCTTTCAGGAAAAACCTGTCCTTGTGTCTCGTTGTTCTGGTGTGAGGGCTCTATAGCGTCGTTTTGAGGGAAGGAGTTGGAACAGTTTATATATCCAGGATGTGAGGGGTGTGTAAATATTTTCACAGCCCTCTTTTTGACTCGTGCAGGATACAGGTCCTCGATGGGAGGCAGGTGGGTGGTAGTTGTTTTTTCTGCAGTCCCAATTACTCTCTGAAGTCTCTGTCTGTCCTGCTGGGTTGCAGAACCAAACCAGAGAGTCCTAGAGGTGCAGATGACGGACTCCATCCTTCCTCTGTGGAACCGGATCAGCAGCTCCTTTTAGGCAGTTTGACCTTCCTGAGTTGGCACAGAGAGAACATTTTGTTGGGCTTTTTGATGACGTTTTTGATATTAGGTGTCCATTTTAGATCATGTGATATAGTACAACCTAGAAATATGAAGATCTCTCCTGTTGATGCTGTGTTGTCTAGTATTGTCAGAGGTGGTAGTATGGGAAGGTTTGTTCTAATGTCTACCACCATTTCTACGGTTTTGAGTGTGTTCACTTCCAGATTGTTCCGGTTACACCACGAGGCAAGTTGTACAACCTCCTATCTGTTTGCGGATCCGTCGTTGTCTCAAATGAGACCAATCACTGTTGTGTCATCTGCAAACTTCAGTATTTTAACAGATGGATCGTTTGAGATGCAGTCATTGGTATATAGGCAGAAGAGAAGTGGAGAAAGTACAGAGCCTTGAGGGGCCCCTGTGCTAATTGTATAGGTGTCAGGCGTGATTCTGCCTAGCTTCACCTGCTGCTAAAGAAAGGCTTCAATGCTTGGGTAGCGACCCCAGTCCTGGTGTCATGCCCCTGTTGGAGTCTGACTCCAAGGGAGAGATGGAACAACTGACAGGGAGTGGGAGTGTGGCTCCAGTGGTTGTGGAGGAAACTGGGGAAGAACACAGGCCAGATGGGCAGTCAGAGGAAGACCCAGGCCCATCCCCTCTTCATCCTAGGGCATACAGGGAGGAGTGAATAAGGGAGAAATGTGAGTGGCATGGTCTATGGAGGAGGAAGGGGCCCTGATCTCCTTCATGGGCTGCGCTGGGCGGACTGGTTAAAAGGACAAACTACACATGGCAAAGTTGCTGGAAGCAAAGCATGCCTTCTTGTCTCAGAGCTTATCTGTGTTTTGGCTTCCTCCCAACTGTGGTTGCTGCATTATCTGGTAGAAGTCTGCAATTAATCATCCTTGCCTGCCGTAGTAATTCCTTCAGTGTGGTGTGTTGGGTTTTTTATTTCAAATTAACTTTGGGTGCAGACTCCATTTACTCCCTCCGTAAATTGTTTTCTTTAAGAGTTTGATATCCTGCCAAGGATAATTTGACATTGGGGCCAAGTTGGAGACATTAAAGGGACTTTCTTCTATTTTTGTGACTTGGTTATTGTTGTGTCAAGCCCCGGGTCATCACACCTGGGCTGTTGATCCATAGATATTTTTGTCAAGAAACATTGAGATTTCTGATTCCAGGTTACAAACCTGGGCAAAGGATTTGAGGTTTTGAATGCAGAATGTTCAGCGTAGCCGGAGAGTGATGGAAGAAATCCAGCTAGATGCTGTGAGCCATCTGCAGTTTGGGTTGAACTAAGATAACCAAAATCAGCTCTTGCATACCGACCCTGTTTTCTGGAAAATACGACCTACCCTGAAAATAAGTCCTAGCTTGATTTTTTGCACGTGCACCCAATATAAGCCCTAATTAAGATCCCACCCACTCCAGAGTGGACGGGTACAAATGCTTCAGGGAGGATGGGGGGGAGAAGCTGCCCTATTACTTCCCTTTGGACAATTATAGCTAGGTCTCGCATACCCCAACACCTGCCTCACCAGCCCATTTCTTCTGCCACTAGTAAGGCTTTCCTGAAGGCCTCTGGAGCTGAGAACAAAGCTCTGGATCAATCCAGAACT
This sequence comes from Laticauda colubrina, assembly GCA_015471245.1. Taxonomy (NCBI): domain Eukaryota; kingdom Metazoa; phylum Chordata; class Lepidosauria; order Squamata; family Elapidae; genus Laticauda; species Laticauda colubrina. Next base: position 1,492,483 of record BLBF01000091.1, on the reverse strand, counting down.
CTATTATGAGATACAGAAACCTTCAGGAAAGTCTTGCTGGCCACAGAAGAAGTTCCTGAAGGCCTCTGACAGTGAAAAGGAGGCCGGGCAACGACGCACACAAGTGAGGTTAGTCAGTGGATGGCATCCCCTGAAAATAAGATGTGGTGTCTTTTTTGGTGACGAAAAAAGTATAAGATAGGGTCTTGTTTTCGGGAAAACACGGGTACAGATATTCACACCATTTACCTGCAGGATAGAAGCAAGGAGCTTTATAGAAATAGCCCCCCTTCCAGACAGTCCTCATTTTCAGACATCGAGAGAGGAAAAAAAACTTAGATGAAATGCCAAGGAAACAAAAATAGAAGCCTGAATCAAATCCATGTGTACTTTGAATGAACCGTGTGTAGAATTGCTCGGCAGGGCGTCCGCTCTCCTTGATTGCTTTCCAGCAAGCCTTAAGCCCCTCATTAAAAGAAGGAGAGAATCAAGATGATGTGAGGTTCTACTACCGTTTTGCAAAGCCTTAGTGAGGGCACAGCTAGAATAGCGCATCCAGTTCCTGTCACCGCGATGCACGAAAAGATGCGGAGACTCTGTAAAGCAGGGGTCCCCAACCACCGGGTCCCGGACCGGTCCCGGTCCGTGGATCATTTTGTACCGGGCCGCAAAGAATGAATAATCGTGATTAAAATATATATAAAAATATGTTTTTGCTTCCGGGTGTCTTATTTTGAAAGACAACCACTTCCGCCCTCGCCTAACTTCCGTGCCTAACTTCGCGGACCGCATTGTTAAAGCTAAGAAGCCCTTTACTATTGGGGAAGAATTGATTTTGCCGGTCCTTGAAAAAGTGTTTCTGCCTGAAACTGGTCCCTGGTACAAAAAAGGTTGGGGACCGTTGCTATAAAGAGTGCAGAGAAGAGCAACAAAGGAGATTAGGGGATGGAAGCCAAAAGATATGAAGAACGGTTGCAGGATCTGTGTATGTTTAGTCGAGAAAAACAGAAGGACTAGGGGGGCCATGACAGCAGTCTTCCAATATTTGAGGGGCTGCCACAAACAACAGATTAACAGAGTTGGAAGGGAACTTGTAGGTCATCTAGTCCAACCCCCCACCCAAAGAGGAGACCCTACACCATTTCTGACAAATGGCAGTCCAGTCTGTTCTTGAAAGTCTCAAGTAATGAAGCTCTCACATCTTCTGAAGGCAATTCTGTTCCACTGGTTGAATCTCTCCTTGTTCAGTTTCCATCCATTGTCTGGCCTTTGGGGGGTTGGAAAAAAGCTTGACCCCTTTTTCTCTGTGGCAGCCCCTCAAATATTGGAACATGGTTATCCTGTCTCCCCTGGTCCTTCTCTTCCCTGGACTAACCAGGCCCAGTTCCTGCATCCGTTCATCATATGTTTTAGCCTTTGATCATTTTAGATAGATGCAGATTAACAGAGGGACCTTCTAGGTCATCTAATCCAACCCCCCCACCCAAGCAGGAGACTCTACACCATTTCTGCCAAAGGGCAGTCCAGTCTCTTCTTGAAAGCTTCCAGGGATGAAGCTCCCACAACTTCTGAAGGCATCGGTTGGTTGTTCTCACTGTCAGAAAATATTTCCAAGTTGAATCTCTCATCCTTGTTCAGTTTCCACCCATTATTCCTTGTCTGGCCTTCAAAGGTGCCTTGGAAAATAGCTTGACCCCCTTCCTCCTCCTCTCTGTGGCAGCCCCTCCTCAAATATTGGAAGACTGCTATCCTGTCTCCCCTGGTCCTTCTCTTCCCTAGACTAGCCATGCTCAGGAAGGGGGACCTCCACCTCAAAGCAACAGAGATAAAATCCATGAAAGCTGCAGTGATCTGACTGTGGTCTTTGGAACTCCCCGAGACATGCCTCAAATGCCGCCGAAAATCAGGCCTATGAATGATTGATTGAAACGGTGCACAAAATGGCGTTTGGGGGTATTTGGAAGGATGGGATCTGGTGCTTGTAAAGGCCTCCGTTTTTTGGTGGGAAGGTGGGAAAGCATTTCCGGTGGTGTCTGAGATTAAGCCTGCGTCCCAGCTGGGCTGCCTGTGCCAAAGGGCCCCGGCTGTGCAGAGAAAGAGGGATCGAGTTTCAAAGCCTCTGGAGCTTTTTCCAGGCAGCTTCGACATCCCCCCTCCACACACACACACACATACCCCACCCCCTTAACAGTCAGGGTCTCCTTGCAGCCCTCCAGATGTTTTGGATTAGAGTTCTCATCAAACCCAGCTGGTCCGGCCTGGAATTGGGAGGCCGCGGGCTCTGGTGGGCTCAAACATCTGCAGGGCATCGGGTTGAGGAAGGCGGCTGGGCTGGGCTGGGCGAAGGAAGAAGCCAAGCAAGGCGTCTCCTATTTCTTCCCCCTCATGCAGAATTCACAGAGTTGGAAAGGGACCTTAGAGGTCTTCTAGTCCAACCCCCTGGCTGAAGCACGTAGGTGCCGGCCAATGATATGGCACACCAATCTTGGCTGAAGACTCTGACCTTCCTCTGTTCTATTAAAAGTAAAAAAAAAATTTTTCCCCTCAGATTCTGAGCTGTGCTATTTTAGAGTAAAGATTTTTCCTCAGGAAACTAACACACAGTCAACTGTGCACTTTGATACCACCCACCTGCACGCTTAGAAACCTACCCGTATTAGCCAATTACCGCATTGTTACTAGGCTGTTATCCCTGGGGTAAACCAATCATTGGGCTTGTATGTATAAATAAGCATACTGCTACATTTAGAGTATAATATTTAAAAAAAAAAGAAAAAAAAAAAAAGGTTGACCGTGGAAAGAGGAACTTCTTCTTGACTTGGAAGATAATTGACTCAGAAATCATGTGTACGCGTCTTTGATGGCTACGTAAACAAGAGACCAATAGGAGCCAGCAGTATGTGGCAGTAGCAGCCAAAAAAGCCAATGCATTATCCTAAATTGCACTAAAGATCATCGTGGACTCCGGAGCCCATCATGGCTTCGTTTTCTGGTTGGTCTTGGCTCAGTTTTGGGTTGTATCAACAGATCACGTAAAGTGTTACTATCCCTTTATAAGGCCTTGGAATAGTGCATCCAGTTTCAACAGAATAAACAGAACGACTGCGTTGGGAGGGATCCTAGAGGTCTTCTAGTCCAACCTCCCTGCTCAGTCAGGAGACCCTGGCCTAAACCATTTCAGACAAATGGCTGTCCAGTCCCTTCTTAAAAACCTCCAGTAGTGTTGGAGAATCTACAATTTCTGGAGGCGTTTCACTGGTTAATTGTTCTCCCTCTTAGGAAGTTTCTCCTAGGTTTTGGTCACTATGATATACAGTACAGATTAACAGAGTTGGAAGGGGCCTTGTAGGTCATCTAGTCCAACCTCCTGTCCAAGCAGAAGGCCCTACACCATTTATGACAGATGGGAGTCCAGTCTCTTCTTGAAAGCCTCCAGAGATGAAGTTCCCACAACTTCTGAAGGCAACTTCTCTTCCATGGGTTGATGGTTCTCACTGTCAGAAAGTTTCTCCTTGTTTCCCGGCTGAATCTCTCCTCGTTCAGCTTCCATCCATTGTTCCTTGTCTGGCCAAAAAGAGCTTTAGAAAACAGCCTGACCCCTTCCTCCTCCTCTCTGGGGAAACTCCTCAAATATTGGGAGATGCTCTCCTGTCTCCCCTGGTCCTTCTCTTCCCTAGACTAGCCAGGCCCAGTTCCTGCAACCATCTTATGTCCAGTCCTCTCATCCTCCTTGTTGCTCTTCTCTGCACTCTTTCCATAGTCTCAACTTCTTTTTTATAAAGTTGATTGTTCTCACTATTAGGAAATTTCTCTTTATTTCCAGGTTGAATCTCTCCTTGACCAGTTTCCATCCATTATTCCTTGTCTGGCCTTCAGGTGCCTTGGAGAATAGCTTGACCGCCCTCCCTCCTCCTCTCCAATATTGGGAGATGCTCTCCTGTCTCCCCTGGTCCTTCTCTTCCCTGGACTAGCCAGGCCCAGTTCATCGAATGTTTTAGCCTCCAGTCACTCCCTCTTGCTCTCTTTCCCTCTCTTTCTTTCCCTCTCTTTCTTTCTCCCCTTCCTTTTTCTCTCACTCTCTCACTCTTTTTTTCTTTCTCCCCTTCCTTCCTTCCTTCCTTCCTTCCTTCCTCTTTCTCTGGTTCTTTCCTTTTCTTTCTCTCCCTTTCCCTTCAAATATGAGAGCACTGCTCTCCTGTCTCCCCTGGTCCTTCTCTTCCCTGGACTAGCCAGGCCCAGTTCCTGCAACTGTTCTTCATATGTTTTGGTCTCCAGCCCCCTAATCCTCTTGGTTGCTCTTCTCTGCAGTTTGGAAGTCTGCTTTCATGGTTGCCCTGGTCCCCCTCTCTTCCCTAGACTAACCAGGCCCATATAAATAAGATGCTGAGATTCTGCAAAGTGCAGGGAAGAGCAACTAAGAGGATTAGGGGACTGGAGCCTGAAACATATGAAGAACCGCTGCAGGATTTGGGTTTGGCCAGTCTAAAGAAAAGAAGAATTAGGGGTGACATGATAGCGGTATTGAAGGGGCTGCCCCAAAGAAGAGGGGATCTAATTATTGTCCAAAGTAACAGAAGGGCAGGACAAGAAACAACAGATGGAAGCTAATCCAGGAGAGAAGCAACAGGGAGGACAATAAACCAGTAGAACTGCTTGCCACCGGAAGTTGCAGATGCTTCATCATTGGAAGTCTTCAAGGAAATTTTGTCTGGAATGGCATAAAATCTCCTGCTTGAGCAGGGGGTTGGATTAGATGACCTCCAAGGTCCCTTCCAATTCAGTTTCCCTGTTGTCCCGTGTCCCCATCATCCCTGTCACTCAAGTCAGTGGGAGCAGGCAAGGAAAAGTGCAGCCCCTCGCCAAAAATCAGGAAGCAACCTCATTTTGTTCCTCTTCCTGGCCCCACATTTATCCTTTCTGTGGACGTTCCAGCTTTTCCCTGACAGCAAAGGGCCAGCGCTTCCATGAATCCATAGCATGAAAAGTCAATTTTGATTTTTTTTTTTTTTTAAAAAAAGAGATTTGAGACTACTGCTACACCCCCCCCCCCCCCCCCCCTATACTCCTGGAAGAACTGGGAAGGGGAAATCAGGGGTGGGTGGGCTTTGGATTTCAAATAATCAAGAGTTGGAAGAGGATTTGGAGGTCATCTAGTCCAGGGGTCGCCAACCTTTTGGACCTCAGGACCCACCAAACTCATCATTTTTAATCCTGCAGACTATAGACTCTGGGAAAATGCCCCCAAAAAGTCTGCAGGAAAATCTCCCACCCCATGTTCCTACCGATTGATCATACTTTATTTGGGATCACAGGTTACCATTTCCATTCTTGGGGGAAAGAGAGCGCACGTGCGAGAGAGAGGAGAGACTTTTGGCTTCATGAAAGGAAACCAGCAGAAGCAGCAGAAGTCTTTCTTTCTTTTCCCCAAACTCTGCCACAAATGAGTCTTTGCCAGCTCAGCCTCTTGGAGCAGGAGGCCTTGCAGGGTCCCAAAGACTCATTTCTGGCGGAGTTTGGGGGAGAGAAAGAAAGATTTCGGCTGCTTTCCTTGCATGCAGCCAAAAGCAGAAGAAGAAAGAAAGAAGCGGAGAGAAGCAGCCCGGTGGCCAGGCCAGGCACGTGGGGGGAGTGGGGCAAGTTCCTCCCCTCCACCCTTTCCCCCCTCCCTCACTACCTCATGTTGTTCACAATGCAAGCAATGCAAGCCTTGTGTTCCCACGGGCCATGTGGGTGGTGCAGCCTGGATTAATTGCTTTGGGGAGAACATTTCTCTGCAGACCACCCGAATTTTCTTGCAGACCACCAGTGATCACCGGCCCACTGGTTGGTGACCACTGATCTCGTCCAGCCCCCCCACCCACCCAAGCAGGAGACCCTACACCCTTTCTGACAGAGGGCAATCCAGTCTCTTCTTGAAAGTCTGAAGTGAGTAGGAAATCCACAGCGTGTGGAAGGAAAGGAGGGAGACCGAGCAGGGAACAATTTGCTAGTTTGTGCAAAGGTGCAGAGTCTTGAGTTCTTCTTCCCTCCTCCGGGGAGATTGAGGGGTGGGGAGGGGGCTTAGTCAAGATGGCAGCTGCAGCTGGAAAGCACCAAAGGGACGAGACCCACCTGTGGGGTTTGCAACGGTTTGCTGAGCTGAGCAGCTGTTTATTGGGAGGCAGGGGAGGGGTTTTTTTCTGTGGGGATTAATCTTGGATGGGTTTTAATCCCTGGCCTTCCTGGAGAGGGGAGGGGGCTGCCTATCTAAGACCCTTAATCATAATTATTGTAAACCTCCCGAGAGGTTTTTTTGAGTCCGAAGGAAATCCCCTTCCATCACTGGAGGCCAATTCCCAGGAAAGCGTACAAAAGCGTGCAATCCAACTGTGCAGATGTTTTTCTGGGGTGGGGGGAAGGAGGGAGGGCAGATACCACAGGGTGTGTGTGGGGGAGGAACAAGAAGGTCATTCGGGCATCATGGAGGGGGAGAAAAGGTCTGGACACCCCTTCCGCCAAAGCTCAGGGTTGCTCAAATGGAAGCTGCTTCATGAGATTAGATGAACAGAAGGGACCTTGTAGGTCATCTAGCCCAACCCCCATCCCGTAAAAGCAGGAGACCCTACACCATTATGAAAAAAAGGACTGGGGTGATATGATAGCAGTCTCCCAGTATCTCAAGGGCTGCCCCAAAGAAGAGGGAGCCAAGCTATTCTCAAAAGCCCCTGAAGGCCAGACAAGAAGCAACTGATGGAAACTCATCAAGGAGAGAAACAATCTGGAACTAAAGAGAAATTTCCTCACAGTTAGAACAATTAACCAGTGGATACAATCAATATCAAGGGAGGTACTAATACCACCCTATAAAGCCTTAGTAAGGCCACACCTCGTCCTGCATCCAGTTTTGGTCACATAAAGATGTAGAGACTCTAGAAAAAGGGCAGAGAAGAGCAACCAGGGTGATGAGGGGATTGGAGGCTCAAACCTACGATGAACCCCTCTTGGGAAGAGTATTATCGCTCCCGCTGCCTTAAGAAAGTTCAAAACATTCTCGAAGATTTATCTCATCCTGGGCACCCCCTTTTTTTTTTTTTTGGAACTATTGCTATCTGGCAGGCAGTACCGGACAATAAAAAAGAGGACAAATAGGTTGAAAAACAGCTTCTATCCCAGGGCAGTAACTCTACTGAATTCTACTGTGTAGCACAATATTCATGCAATACGAGGGGTTTTCAATTCAATGTGTAGAATGTGAAGGGTGTGTGTTTGTGTTTATTTTCATGGTCATAATATACACTGAAGATGGTATTTAATTTCGTTGTATGAGGTGCAATGGCAGTAAAGTAAACTAAACTAAACTAAATTTTATAAGGCCTTGGGAAGGGCACACTTGAAATACTTGCATCCCGATTTGGTCACCTCGATGTAAAAAAAGGATGCTGAGACTCTAGAAATTTCTAGAATGCCGAGAAGAGCAACCAAGAGGATTAGGAGACTGGAGGTTGAAACTTATGAAGAACAGTTGCTGGGAGTGGGCATGTCTAATTTAGCAACAGAAATTTGGAGTTCATTTGAAGTTATAAGACAAGGGCTATTTATGCTACTAACCCTAAGAAGTTTTGCCAAAAAGGGCTCCCCTCGCCGACATCTTTATCTGCTGTCTGGAAAAACTATTTTTGTACGAGGGCTGTGTCGATTTAAGAGTGTGCTTATCGCATCTCCGTCCACTTTAGAAACAGACGTGCCTTCTTAGATTAGGGTACTTTGTTGGTGTTCCATCCAGGGGTGGGATTCAAATTTTTTAACAACCGGTTCTGTGGGCGTGGCTTAGTTGGTGGGCGTAGCTTGGTGGTCATGTGACTGGGTGGGCATGGCTTGGTGGTTATGTTATTGGCTGGGTGCGGCCAACTCAATATCACTCACATCGAGGCACGCATCTCTTTGCCTGGCCCCTCAGGACTGGGGATGCTGCAACAGTCGTAAGTGTGAAAAATGGTCATAAGTCACTTTTTTCAGTGCCATTGTAACTTTGAATGGTCACTCCACACAAGCAAAGGACCAGCAAAGGAGGAGGAAAAAACTCCAGAGGAGTTCCACAGACAGGAAGTCTAGTCCTGCCAAGAGTGTAATAAGGGTTAACGGAGAAGCAGTTTCTGTAAGCAACCCCAGAATGTTTCCTTCCTGCTTTCCTTACAGGATTAGCCCAGAAATTTCTTCTAACAATCGGTTCTCCAAACTACTTAGAATGTTAACAACCAGTTCTAGCGAATAGGTGCGAACCTGTAGAATCTCACACCTGGCTCTGTGTAACTTCGGGAAAGTCTCCTAGCTAAGATTCTGTGCAGCTCGGAGAACCCCCAAATCCCACTCCTGGTTGACCCTGCCCACCCCTCCCCTCCCTGGAGTCCCCATGCTGCCCATTTCGGATGCAGGTAAGTGCAGGGTGCATACAGAGGCTCAGGGAAGGCGAAAAATGGCTCTCCCGGAAGTTCTGGAAGGCTGAAAACGGGCCTGTTTCCAGCTTCTGGAGAGCCTCTAGAATCTGGGGAGGCCATTTTTGCCCCCCCAGAGGCTCAAGGAAAGCCTCAGGAGCTCGAGGAGGACAAAAACACCCTCCCCCTGCTGTGGAGGAGGCTGACTAGGCCACGCCCACCATGGCCACACCTACCCAGTAACTGGACAGAGAACCTGTTGCTAAAATTTTTGAAGCCGCACCCCTGGTTTTCAGAGTTCCAAGTAATACGCCTCTAGCAAGCAGGTTCCTCAAATATTAGTTTTATTGGACATATCATGTTGGCACAGGCTGGTGAAAACCGACTCTGAAGGTTCCCACGGTTTTCCCTGACTTAAAAGCAAAAGTTTTCTCCCCCTTTCCCAAACAATCCATCACATGGTCCAATCAAGGTGACGTCTGGTTGCCTGGTAACTTGACCCCACCTCTTTCTACCCACCAGTGGGAATATCCTTGATTCCCAGGAGAAAGTATTTTGTTTTGGCTACAAAACCCCATCTATCTCTATTCCCCTCCTCCCTAACCCTCAGTTCCAGTGTGGCAACACGGAAGCCTCAAAATGGCTTCGGTCAGGTCAGCTTCAGGATTGACAGAAGTCTTGGGTTGCTTCAACACAGGTCCTTGACTTATAACTGACCCCAAGGGCTATGGGGAGGCTGCCACGGTTGGAAGTGCAAGGACCAGTCTCCTGTTTCTCTCTTTCCCCTCCTCCATGCCGTTGTAACTTGGGACACTCACCAAACAACAGGTTGCAAGATGAGAGAACTGTCCCTTCAGCAGATTGACCTAGAGGGCATTCCCCCCAAAAAACACGGCTAAGGTTCTAGTCCTCATGGAGGCCAGCCAACAGCTGGCCTCCTTTGGGAGGAAAAAAGTGCAAAACGGTTTACCAGGTGCCTTTAAAATTGTCTTTTGGGACAGAAGTGAGCCAACATTGTGGGGGTGGCTTACAGCCTTTCTCGTGTACGGAAGGGGTGTGTATGTGTCCCCAATCCCACATCTGAGCCTTAATAAAATTTGATGGCAGTCTCATTAAATATTTGATCACCTGACCTCTTCCGATCAGCTCCAGATGTGTTTCTGGCCCTCTACCAGCTCTCCCCCATCCCTTCAGCCTGTCCACTGCAGACAGCTGTGGCTGTTCTCTGTCTCTTGCTGGGAACTTCAATCAGGAAATCTATTTTTGTCCATTTCTCTGCCTCCCCCCCCCCCTCCACTGCTCCCATCATCCCCTAAGTCTATTTTGGGGGCAGGATTTAAAAAGAGAAAGGGGGGGGGTTTGCGTCTGGCTCCTTCCCGAAGGTTGTCCTTGTGGCTCCTGCACAGTCCTCCAGGGTGGGGTTTCTCAACTAAGGTAATATTAAGATGGGTGAACTTCAACTCCCAGAATTCCCCAGCCAGGATGGGGAAATAAACCCACTTTAAAGGGGGGGTACAACTTCAACTCCCAGAATTCCCCAGCCAGAATGGGGAATTAAACCAACATTAAGTTGGGTGAATTTCAACTCCCAGAATCCCCAGCCTGGATGGAAATTAAACCAGTGGTGGGATTCTACCGGTTTGGACTGGTTTGAGGGAAATGGGTGTTAAATTTGCATCTGGTTTGCCAAATCAGTATTTGAACCGACTGGGTGGTCCTGCCCACTCTGCCCCTCCCCTCCCAGAAGTCTCCACGCAGCCCATTTTCAATGCAGGTAAAGGCAGGGCCTTCAGAGAGGCTCTGGGAGGAGGAAAAATGGGCCTTCTGGAAGTTTGGAAACGGGCCTGTTTCAAGCTTCCAGAGAGCCTCCGAAGCCCGAGCGAGGCCATTTTTGCCTCCCAGAGACCTGAGGAAAGCCTCCGGATTCTGGGAAAGGTGAAAAATGGCCTTCCTGGAAGTTCCGGTAGGCCACGACCACCCAGCAACTGGTTGCTGGGATTCTTGAATCCCATGTCTGAATTAAACCAACTTTAAGATGGGCAGAATTTCCTGACAGTGAGAACAATTAACCAGTGGAACAGTTTGCCACCAGAAGTTGCGGGTACTCCATCACTGGAGGTTTTTAAAGAAGAGCCTGGACAGTCACTTGTCTGAAATGCTATAGGGTCTCCTGTTTGAGCAGGGGGGTTGGACTAGAAGACCTCCAAGGCCTCTTCCAACTCTGTTAAGTGTCTCTGTTGTGGTTCACCGGTAGCGGGTGTGATGGCTGAGGTCCGAGAGAGCAAGGACTCAGAAGAGGGGCCTGCATGTGAGGCAGGGATGGGGCCAGGATCTTCAGGAAGTGGAATGCGGCCTTCGGAGATTGTGGAGGCTGGGAGCAGCAATGAAGAGGCCCCCAAGAAGCCTGTGCCCAGCTTGCATGTGCACAGGGATGCTCGAAGGAAAGAGCAGCTGCAGCAGCATGGGCAACTCAGGAGTAAGGCTGCAAGGTGATGGCCCTCCCTGAGAAGATAAAAGCCAGCTGAGAAACTGCAGTTCTTTGCAGGAAGCAAAAAAGTTTTTACACTCAAGCCTTGTGGATGTTTGACTGAGTTGGTGTTTGGAGACTCTTTGATTTATTGTTTAGGAACTTTATCTGTTGTCCTTGGCAGCCTTGCAAAAACTTGGCAAGACTGTTCCTTACCGGAGCTAGTTAGTTGGAAGCAGCCTTTTATCTGTGAAGGACTGGGATTCGTAAATGAAACATTAAATGGTTGTGCTGTTACCTTTGTCTCGTGTTTGCTCTTTCGGAACCAGGTTTGGGTCAGAACAGTCTCTAAAAATGACATGGGATAACAAAAAGGGATATTGGGAGATTTCCATGCCTGGGATTCTGCCTGAGAGTTATGGGATGTGGCTATGTGACTATGTCTAGTGTTCCTTAAGAGTTGAAGGTTGAGTGAGGCTGCCCTAAGAGCACTTAAGTCTTTTCCATAGGATGTTACAGGCAGTCCTCAAATTAGGACTGCAAAGGAGCCTGTCCCTAAGGGCAGGGGTCGCCAACCTTTTGGACCTCAGGGACCATCAAACTCATAATTTTAAATCCCACAGACTGGGAAAATCCCCCAAAAAGTCTTCAGGAAAATTCCCCATCCCATTTCCCTCCCAATCTATTGTTCTTTATTTGGGATCGCAGGATACCGTCTCCAGCTCCGTTCTCGGGGGAGAGAGAGAGAGGAGAGACTTTTGGCTTCATGCAAGGACAGCAGCAGCAGCAGAAGTCTTACTTTCTCTCCCCCAAACTCCCCCAGAAATGAGTCTTTGTGAGATTTGTCATGCTGGTGCAGCCTCTTGGAGCAGGAGGCCTTGCAGCGTCCCAAAGGCTAATTTCTGGCGGAGTTTGGGGGAGAGAAAGAAAGACTTTGGCTGCTTTCCTTGCGTGCTGCCAAAAGCAGAAGAAGAAAGAAGCAGCCCGGTGGCCAGGCCAGGCGCGTGGGACAAGTGGGGCAGGTTCCCCCCCCCGCCCTTTCCCCCCTCCCCTCACTACCTCATGTTGTTCGCAATGCAAGCGACTCAAGCCTTGTATTCCCATGGGCCACGTGGTCGGCGCAGCCATGTGTTCCCGTGCAGCCTGGATTAATTGCTTTGGGGGGGACATTTCTCTGTGGAGGACCAACATTTTCTCACAGACTACCAGTGGTGCCCAGCCCACTGGTGGGCAACCAATGGTCTAGAACAGACCTCAGCATATACCATGTTGCTTAGTTTGTGTCTGTAAGGTGAGGGTTACTTGCATTTCAGAAAATGTTCCCAAACTTTCATGCAGGACCCCTGTAATGGATAATATACACATTTCTCAGCCTGCACGGTCCCATCTGTGGCCAACCAGTGATATTCAACCTGGACCCTTTGCTAAAAAAGAGGAGGACACCCACCACCCTCTTTTAACAACCCCATAATCCCTTGTGGAGTGGAGTCTGGGCAGCTGAATGGAGCTGAATGTTTTCTGGCCAGATGCCCTTCCTGTTGCCAATGCAGAGTTTTGTCCAGCAGATATATTCTCATTGTGCCCAGAGAGAGAAATATCTACCTCTATCTAGGATCAAACTCACAGCCTCCTGATTGGAAGGTGAGAGCTCCACCTCTAGGCCATCACACCACTCAGGAAGACAACCACCACCACCACCCCAAATTCCTGCAAGCTGCCCACCCGCTACCCCCCACCCCAGCTTTGGACTGGAGGCTAAAATCAACGATGACAGCCAGAATGTGGGAAGGGCAGACCGCAATGGAGGCCAGGAAATTAAGAAAAGATGTTTTCCCCGCCCTGACAATGCCTCTCTTGTCCTTCAAGACCCCCGTCGCAGATGGTTGGACTGGGTGGGTGGGATCTCTCCTTGGATCTGTCAAGTTTCAAAGGCAGGAAATCTCGGTTGGGTCACCACGTTGACCGGATCCTGTGGAGAGGGTGGAGGTGAAGAGTTGGAAACCCCTTCAAGAGGCTCTTTCCAGAGTTAAAAACTTGGTCTCCCCCGAAGGGGTTGCAGGGAGATTGTCCAGCTGCAAAAGGGAGGAGAGGGGTATCCCCCAAATGTTCTTTCGGAATCTCCTTTAATGTAGTGGGGTGGAGGAAATGTCATTTTTTTCAGATGGTTTAAAATCTACATCAATACGTGTACCGTTCTGAAAATTGGTTTTTCACCCACCCACCCACCTTTCCTTTCTCTTCCTCCTACTTTTCTTGCTCTTCCTTTCTCTCTCTTTCCATCTTTTCCTCTTCTATTTGTCCTCCTTTTCTTCTGCCTCTTTCTCCCTCTCCTTTTTCCTCTCCTTCCTCTCCACTTTTTCTCCTCTTTTTTTCTCTTCATTTTCTTCTCCTTCTCATCCTCTATTTCTTCTTCTCTTTTTCTCTTTCACTTCTTCTCTTTTTTCTTTCCCTCTTCCGTTCATCTCCGTCTCCCTCTTCCTTTCCACCTTTTTCTCCTCTTCTTTCTCTCTCCCTTTTCTCCTCCTTCTCCTCCTCTTTCTCTCTTCCCCTTCTTTTTCTGTCTCTCTTTTTTCTCCTACACCTTCCCCTCTTCTTCCTCTCCATCTTTCCTAATTCTCTTCCTCCTCTTTCCTTCTCTTCCTTTTTCTCTTTTCTTCCTCCTTTCTCTTCCTCTTCTTCCTCCAACTGTTCCCCTCTTTCCTCCTCTCCTCCTCTCCTTCTCTTCCTTCCTTCTCCCATCTTCCTCTCCTCCTCCTCCTCTTTCTGCTTGAAGCTTTTCTTACCCATTTTTAGTTATTCCTTTGCTGCTCGAACTGTGCATTGAGTGAGTGCCTGTGCAAATCAAATTAGAAAGAAAAACAAAGCTAATTTCCACTATTTTAAGATCCCCAAAAGCCCTCAATGACAGAAATCAAGCAAGAAAACCTATACTATTTCAAATACTTGTGCAATCTCTTCTTGAAAACTCCCAGTGTTGGGGCATCCACCACTTTTGGAGGCAAGTCACTGAGAAGGTCCTCTTGTCAGGTTTCCATCAGTTACCCCGATTAAATTGTGTCTTGAGCCAAACTTCCAAAACTAAACAATTAACATGTTGTAATTGTCTGATACTTCCTGGGTGTAGCCGACTCTGAGACATCTAATTCATTGTCACCCTTGACCCTGGTTTTCCCCCCACCCCCCTGGGTGTATCATAATTCATATTCTCCAATGGGACACATCCATAGCCAAGAGTCATCAATCATGCTCTCCAGTTAGATTTTTGTGGGGCAGAAATTTCAGTCACCTAGTTACTATCTTTGAAAAACTGCAGTGCTCTTTCAAACCCCCTTTTTCCCCCTCCCTTTCTATTGGCAACTCTAAAATGACCATAGAAATGTTTTATGAGTTGACACCTCTTTCTTAGGGCCTCAACCCCCCCCCCCAAAAAAAAAAACCTTTGCCCCACTGACTGACAGGAATAGAGCTCTCTCCAGCCTTGGTAAAATAGTTTCTCCAAGTAGCAACATTGCTCACCAAGTAGCAATATTGCTCACACTCTGGCAGCCCACAGATGGTGGCGGGACCACATATGTGAATCTTGAAGAATGGAAGCCCCCTTTGCATCCTCCCTCAGGGTTTTTTTGTCTGCTCATCTGAGGGACCCCATTTCTGGCTTGGCGCTGACCATCATTCTTCTCTGCTCCTTAGATTACCGCACGGGACCCTGCTTCAGCCAGGTGAACAAGCAGATGTGTCAAGGCCAGCTGAGTGGCATCGTCTGTACCAAAACCATGTGCTGCGCCACCATCGGCCGTGCCTGGGGCCACCCCTGCGAGATGTGCCCAGCCCAGCCACACCCTTGCCGCCGCGGATTCATTCCTAACATCCGTACTGGAGCCTGCCAAGGTCTGTGGTGTGTTTGTGTGTGAGCCAGCCAGGATTTTGTCCACAACGCATGGTTCCCTCTGCAAAAAATAAAGATGGCAGCCACAACAGTGCCTAGGGAGTCCTCGACTTACCACCGATGGCTTAGGGACCATTTTTATGACTGTTGGGATGTGCCACCATCCCCTTTGTGACCGTCTGACCAGCAATGTCCACGGGGAAGCCTTAATAACCTTAACAACCCTGTTCCTAACTTAAGAACTGTGGCAGGATTCCAGCAATCGCCCTGATGAAATCATGATTCTCGAGCCAAACTTCAAAAAACTGCAAAGGATTCATTAGAGGCAACGTACTGGCACTGCCCTGTATGAAGCCAACCCTGGCCTACGTCATTTACAGTCCCCTGGGACCCTGTTTTCCCCCTCACCCCTGGGTGTGTCATAAATCAGATTCTCCAACCGAGCAACTTCACAGCCTGGGTGTCATCAGTTATGTTCTCCAATTAAATATTTTCCCAGGAAAAAGCTCTGGTAGTTTAGTTACAACCTTTTAAAGAGAAGAGTTGGAATGTACTTTCGCTTCCAAATGGCTGCCCTGCTCTTCCAGATTTCCTTCCTCCCTCCTCCCCCCTTCCCCCCCCAGTGGTGGTATTCAGTCGGGTCACACCGGATTGTGCGAACTGGTAGCAAGGATTTGGCATAGGTCACAGAACTGGTAGTAAGTTCTGGCTGGCCATGCCCCCGACCTGGTCGCCCTTCCTCCTGATGCTCACTCACCCCGCCTGCCTGACGTTCACCTATTTCTTTCTTTTTTTTCCCTCCCAACAATCAGCTGTTCATACGATCAGCTCTGCCGGGATTCCCCTTGCTGAGCAGCCAAAGGAAGCCAAAAAATGACTCAGCCTTTTTTGCCTTCCCGAGCCCCAGAGGAACAAAAATGCCCACCTCGTAGAGGCTCCTCTGAAGTCCAGAAGGCCCAAAAAACTGCTGGGGGCTGCAAAAAAGCAAAAAAAAAAAAAAAAGCCACACCCACCCAGTCACATGGCCATGCCCACCAAGCCATGCCCACAGAACCGGTAATAAAAAAAAAAATAATGGCAACTATCAAAACAGGCATCAGGGTGTTTTATGAGTTGACAAATTGTAATAATCTGTTTAACAATAGTGGTGAGAAAGGTTAGAATTAGAAGAACTTTATTATCATTGTACAAGTACAGCGAAACTGTGGATGCACCCCAGCAACTGTTTGCAATACAATAAAACCAGAGTACTTAAAAATGAAGAAAAGAAAAATAGAGTAACCACGTCTCCATTTGCAATTTGAGAGTACAATATCTACAAATATACACAAAATATACATCCAACACTGACTGTAACGCTTACTGTAATGTTACAGTAATAAGATAAGGCAGAGTCCGCTTCACAATTGTCTCGCTTAGCAGCAGAAATTTGGAATTCAACTGTGGCTGTAAATCCAGGACTACCTGTAGCGCAGGGTGGAAGGGCTGGGAGAGTTTTTGGAGGGTGTGACTGCCCTCTGAGGCCCTTTTCTCTCTCCTCCTGGTGGGCTCATGCAGTGCTGGGGGGGGGGGTTCTTGCTCTCTCACCACAGATGTGGACGAATGCCAAGCCATCCCCGGATTGTGCCAAGGGGGCAACTGTTTCAATACTGTGGGCTCCTATGAATGCAAGTGCCCGGCGGGTCACAAGCAGAGCGAGACCAGCCACAAGTGCGAAGGTGAGGAAACTCAGGTGGGCTCGGGGTGGAGAAGTGGGGAGAGGCTCTTGTCCAGCTGTCCAGAGGGACTTTTGAGGTGCCCTGTGGGTTGCAGAGATCGTAGCGCTGAAGATGGTTGGAGAAGGGTAGAAACAATGGGTGGAAATGAATCCAGGAGGGAAGCAACCTGGAAGTGAGGAGAAACTTCCTGACAGGGAGGACAATTAACCAGGGGAATGGCTTGCCACTGGAAGTTGTGGGCGCTTCATCACTGGAGGTTTATTAAGAGGAGCCTGGACAGTCACTTATCTGAAATCGTATAAATACTCCTGCTTGAGCAGAGGGGTGGACGAGAAGACCTCCAAAGTCTTTTTCAGCTCTATTCTATCCTGTTCTGTTCTAGCCTACTCTACTCTACTCTACTCTACTCTACTCTACTCTACTCTAATCTAATCTAAACTAATCTAATCTAATCTAATCTAATCTGTTCTAATCTGTTCTAATCTATTCATTCTGTATTCTGTTCTATTCTATATTTTTTTCTTTTCTATTCTGTTAATTTATAAATTTAGATGGAGAGAGATCTATACATACATATGAAAACATATATGTTTTCGTAGATTTTCACAGGTACAGGTATGTAGGTCTAGGTGTGTTCGGGGTCTTTTCCCATGTAAGATTAAGAGTATCTTGGCGACGTTTCAGCGAGGTTCCACTCGCCATCCTTAGGCTGGTGTTTTCGGCTTTGTGCCAGTGCAAGCAGTGGCACAAAGCAGAAAGCACCACCCTGAGGATGGCAAGTGGCACCTCGCCGAAACATCGCCAAATACACCTATATATGTGTGTGTGTGTGTGTGTGTGTGTGTGCTGTTCGAAACTTACAAGCAGATCTTCTTGTTCCACGTGTAGATCTTTGATCATTTCTAAGAAGTGGTATGAGTTTTGTACATATGAAGATAAATATGAAGATAAATTCCGTGGCGAAAACACTAATTACCAGAACCAAATGCCTGGCAGATAAGACACATATAAACACTGAACTAGGCACCCTGACTAAAGTATTGACAGCTTCCACAAAAACAAAATCACCAGCTTGATCCACAAAAACACACCAAGACATAAAAGAGACCTAGAAGATCAAAAGACCTATGGAACAGCTGTCCTGCCCTACATAAGAGGTACTACAGACAAAATCAGTAAGATACTACACAGGCATCACATCAAGACTGCCTTCAAAACAGACAAAAAAATAGCAGCCATCCTGAGGAACCCCAAAGACAAAATTGACCTGGAAAACCAAGGCATATACGAAATTCCCTGTGCATCATGCCCGGCCACATACATTGGACAGACCAATAGAAGAATAAGTACCCGCCTAGATGAACACAAAAATGCAGTAAAAAAGCTGGAACACACCTCCTCACTAGTCCAACACATGAAAACCACAGGTCACAACATCAACTTCAATGGCACCAAAACCCTAGCCACTATAGAAAATCCCAACCACAGAATCATCAGAGAAGCCATAGAGATTGAAAAAAGACCTGACAGCATGAATAGAAGAGATGATTCCACCAGACTGTCAATTATTTGGAAGCCTGCACTCTCAAATAGAAAGATCTCCACGCCACAAGCCAGGCAAACACCTGAGCACAAACAGACTCCCCCTGATACCTCCAGCTCAAACACCCCCCCACCAGGCACCCAGATGAAGCCAGGCTTCCTAATAGATAATAGCTGTCCTTTCACGCGAAGCCAAGCTGCACTGAAAGCCTCCAACACAGGAACAGACTGTTGCCAGCCAATCAAAGCCACAAAACAGACAGAAGAAACCAGAAACACCAATCAAACAAACTCCAAGTCCAATAAACACAGACCAAGACTCCCAACCAATCAGGATGAAGAAAAAAAAACCATCCTGGCACAACAATAGGCTAGCCTCAAATTTAAAACCAATGGCTGTGAGACCCTGACCCACATACAAACTCAATACAGAAGCCTGATGATGGCAGATGAGATTCTGCTGAAACGTTGCTACAACTTTGAAAGCACTACAATGATGTGGGATAATACCTGAAGGAAGCTGAACAGCGCACGCGCACACACATGCGCGCGCGCACACACACACACACACACACACACATATATATATGTTTTCTGAGGTTTTCGCGGGTATTTGTATGTGGGTCTTTGGTTATTCGGGTTTTCTCCCGCGTAAAATTGGAAGTATCTAGGCAACGTTTCGATAAAGTCTCATTCATCATCTTCAGGCTTGTTTCTTCAGCTCTGTGCTTCTCAGGTGGGGGCTACCAGGAGCACAACCAAGCCCCCACCGAAACAGAACACACCCCCAGCCAATCAGAACACAGCCAATCCCCCTACCAATCAGAACACAGTCAAGCCCCCACCCAATCAAGTCACACCCCCACTAGCAGTTAAAAGGAAGAAGCAGCTGCAAGCTCACATTACTCTGACAAGCACAGAGCTGAAGAAACAAGCCTGAAGATGATGAATGAGACTTCATTGAAACGTTGCCTAGATACTTCCAATTTATGTGGGAGAAAACCCGAATAACCATAGATCCACATACAAATACCCGCGAAAACCTCAGAAAACAAATATATACATATACATATACATACACATACACACAGAGACACACACACACAGACACACACACACACACACACACACATATATATATATATATATATATATATATGTTTTTTTAAGTTTTCGCAGGTACTTACATGTGTGTTGTTCAGCTTCCTTCGGGTATTATCCCACGTCATTGTAGTGCTTTTAAAGTTGTAGCAACGTTTCAGCAGAATCTCATCTGCCATCATCAGGCTTCTGTATTGAGTTTGTATGTGGGTCAGGGTCTCACAGCCGTTGGTTTTAAATTTGAGGCTAGCCTATTATTGTGGCAGGATGTTTTTTTCTTCATCCTGATTGGTTGGGAGTCTTGGTCTGTGTTTATTGGACTTGGAGTTTGTTTGATTGGTGTTTCTGGTTTCTTCTGTCTGTTTTGTGGCTTTGATTGGCTGGCAACACTCTGCTCCTGTATTGGAGACTTTCAGTGCAGCTTGGCTTCACGTGAAAGGACGGCTATTATCTATTAGGAAGCTAGGTTTCATCTGGGTGCCTGGTTGGGGTGTGTTTGAGCTGGAGGTATCAGAGGGAGTCTGTTTGTGCCCAGGTGTTTGCCTGGCTTGTGGTGTGGAGATCTTTCTATTTGAGAGTGCAGGCTTCCAAATGATTGACAGTCTGGTGGAATCATCTCTTCTATTCATGCTTTCAGGTCTTTTTTCAATCTCTATGGCTTCTCTGATGATTCTGTGGCTGGGATTTTCTATTGTGGCCAGGGTTTTAGTGCCATTGAAGTTGATGTTGTGACCTGTGGCTTTCATGTGTTGGACTAGTGAGGAGGTGTGTTCCAGCTTTTTTACTGCATTTTTCTGTTCATCTAGGCGGGTACTTATTCTTCTATTGGTCTGTCCAATGTATGTGGCCGGGCATGATGTACAGGGAATTTCATATATGCCTTGGTTTTCCAGGTCAATTTTGTCTTTGGGGTTTCTAAGGATGGCTGCTATTTTTTTGTCTGTTTTGAAGGCAGTCTTGATGTGAGGCAGCCTGTGTAGTATCTTACTGATTTTGTCTGTAGTACCTCTTATGTAGGGCAGGACAGCTGTAGGGCAGGACACCTAGAAGATTAACAGACCTATGGAACAGCAGGTACAACACTTAATAATAGTCATAGGGTATAATAAACAATCAAATCATACTTGGAAACAGTCCATAAAAATCTTTAGGAGACAAGTGACAAAATTACAGTCCTACAATCACAACTGGGAGAAATAGAAACAGAAAGAAATAGAAATATTTAGATATATAGATATTTTGCTGATGCGTCATTTAAACTCAAGTGGCATATCATTGACGGCATGATCTCCATAGATGCTGTAACCTAAATAAAATACATTCCTTCTTTCCTCACTGCGGGTCCATAAACTCTGCTCCCCTCCTGGGCAATCCGATAGCTTTGAAGATTAGCTGGGAGATAACCATTCGCTCCGACGATCAGCTATTGGGCTTGCCTGCCTGCCACCGGCTCTAGCTCACTGCACCAATTGTTACACCTGTGGAATCCCACCCCTGGGAGCATGTCTTTCCTGGAAGGGAGGAAGGGAGGGGCATCGTCTTACGTTTTAATCAGTCCAAAGTGTTGCCAGGCACCCCCGACTAACAGCCTTTTCTCCCCCTCCCCAGATACAGATGAGTGCAGCAGCACGCCCAGCGTGTGCAACGGGGGCGAGTGTACGAACACAGTGGGCAGCTACGTCTGCGCTTGTCCACGAGGCTTCATAACCAGCCCGGATGGGTCCCGTTGTGTGGGTAAGCAAGACTCTTAACACAGCCTGGGTGGGGGCCCCACTGTTCCAAGTGGCAAGGAATCCCAAGGGCACAGAGGGCAGGGAGTCCCTTGACTTACAACTGTTCTGCCAACCGTTCTGTACATCCATAGCCAAGAGTCATCAATCACACTCTCCAGTAATAATCTTGTGTGCCAACAGCTTCACTGCCTAGCAATTATCTGAAGCATTTGAGGAATGCACTGCTTCCCCTCCTTCCCTTTCTGCTGGCAACTAAAATGACCAAAGAACTATTTTTTTAGTTGACACATTCAAAGTTGCGATGGCCCTGGGGGGAGAAAAAGGTAACTTAGGGCCGTTTTTCACCCGGATGAGTGTCGCGCCATGTCCTGTGGTTGAAATTCAGACATGACTCGTGTTTGTGATGGTTGCGGTATCCAGAAGTCACGGGATTTTCCCCCTTTTGTGATCACCTGATTAGCCCAGTAGACGGGGAAGCTGGATTTGCTTAATGACTGGGTGACTAAGTTAACATCGGTAGGGATTTGCTTAACATCTGTGGCCAGGAAGATGGTAAAATGGGGGCAAAACTCACTGAACAACGGTCTTCCTTAGCAACGGAAGTTGGGGTTGTAAGTCAAGGATGACTTGTATGCTCTTTGCAGGAAGCTCTTTCTGTGAATATGATGGTTGGTAACCAGAGGCGGTTTGGGTAGAGGCTGGTAGGCTGTAGCCTGGTTTCCTGGAATAGGTGGGCGGGGGGCCATTGGTCATGGCTGGTCCTGTCTTGGTCACTTCCTGAGTGGATTACTGCGATCCACTCTAGGTAGGGCTGCCCTAGAAAGCTAACTGGTAGCTTCAGCTGACCCAGAATGTCCCTGGTAGGAGCAGTTGTGAACACAAGTCACTTCACCTATGTAACACCTGTGTAATACCATACAGGTAGTCTCATTTAATGCCCTGTTTAGTCACCATTCGGGCTTCCTTCCTTCCCTCCCTTTCTCCCTCCCTCCATCTATCCCTCTTTCCTCACACCTTTTCCTTCCTTCCTTCCTTTCTCCCTCCTTCCATTCTCCCTCTTTCCTCTCTCACTTTTTCCTTCCTCCCTCCCTCTCTTCCTCTGCTCTCTTTTTTCCTTTTTCCTTCCCTCCTTCCTCCCTCTCACTTCTTCTTTCCTTCCATTGCTCCCTCTTTTTTCTTACACTTTTCCTTCCTTACCTTCCTCCCTCCTCACTCTTTCTTTCACTTTTTTATTCCTTCCTTCCTCTCTCTTTCCTCTCTCACTTCTTCCTTCCTTCTTCCCTCCATCCTTCCCTCTCTTCCTCCTCTCTTTTTCACTTTTTCCTTCCTTCCTTCCCTCCCTCCCTCTCTCCCTCCTTCTCTCTCTCCCTCCCTGGATGTTTACAAAAGTAGATCAGGCAACCACTGGACTGGGATGGCATAAGATATGCCTTCTGCAAAGGCTCGGACTAGAAGACCTCTGAGGTCCCTTTTTCCAGCTGTGGGATTCCAGATTCTCTGTTCCATTTCCAAAATGCAGCTCTAAGTTTGCAGAAACAGCCATTGCTCTGCTGCAGGGAGTTGCCTGGCTAGACAAGTGAACGATGTGGTGTTAACTGTTTCCGGGCTTCACAATTAGCTATACATTTCCTCCAATGAATTATCACATTTTTTGCAAGCCAAAGTGCCCTTAAGAAAAGAAAGATGTGACAGCAGTATTCCAATGTCTCAGGGGCTGTCCCAAAGAAGAGGGAGTCAAGCTATTCTCTAAAGCCACCTGAGGGCAGAACAAGAAGCAACAGATGGAAACTAATCAAGGAGAGAAGCAACTAAGAGAAATTTCCAGACAGTGAGGACAATTAACCAGTGGAACAACTTGCCACCAGAACTTTTTGGATGCTGCAACACTGGAGAGATTTAAAAAGAGCTTGGACAACCATGTGTCTGGAATGGTATAGGCAGGGGTGGGATTCTGCCAGTTTTCACCTATTCACTAGAACCGGTTGTTTACATTCTAAGCAGTTCGGAGAACCAGTTGTTGGAAGAAATTACTGGCCTAATCCTGTAAGGAAGGCAGGAAGGAAACATTCTGGTGTTGCTTACAGAAACTGCCTCTCCGTTAATCCTTATTCCACTCGACTTCCTGTCTCAGGAACTTCTCTGGAGTTTTTTTCCCCTCCTTTGCTGGTCCTTTGCTTGTGTGGAGTGACCATTCAAAGTTACAGTGGCACTGAAAAAAGTGACTTATGACCATTTTTCACACTTATGACTGTTGCAGCATCCTCACAGTCACAAGAGGCCAGGCGAGGAGATACGTGCCTCGATGTGAGTGATATTGAGTTGGCCACACCCAGCCAATAACATGACCACCAAGCCATGTCCACCAAGTCACATGACCACCAAGGCACGCCCATCAACTAAGCCACACCCACAGAACCGGTTGTTAAAAATTTTGAATCCCACCCCTGTTGCACATATTTGCGGGGTGACGCTCCTTGAATTTTGGGTATGAACGTGCGCAATGCACTTTGGGCACTTGGTGCCCAAAAGGTTCGCCAACGCTGGTATGGGCTCTCCTGCTTGAGAAGAGCGTTGGACTGGCAGACCTTTAAAGCCCCTTCCAGCACTATTATTTTGCTTGGTTCACATAATGTAGAAGGAGCCACGTGTTTTTTGGGGGGCAAAGGGGAGGGGTGCCCCCATTAATCCTTTGCAAGCGAAGCTTCTGTCCCCTCTTTGCTTGTAGAGGGGGGAAAAATCTGGAATGCAGGCTTGGCTAAGCGCCTTCTTAATGTCTCCCACCCCGTTGTCCTAACCAGAAAATTCCTTTTTCTAATGACTTTCTTGCTCGCTTTGTAATTTCTCTGGCTGGGCTTCCAGGAATCGCTTCCCATTCCCTTTTTTTTCCCTTTCAGCTGCTCCCAGGGACCATAAGCCACTCTTAAATGGTGCCTTCTTGGGCTGGATCCCAATGTGGAGACCCTCCCTGTCCCCTGTTTCCCCCCCAAAAAAAAAAAATCAGCCAGAGGTGAACAAAGCACCCAGCTGAGGGCAAGCAAAATATCCTTTTTTTTTTTTTTGGGAGAGGGGGACAGAAGCCGACATTTGCCGAAGTTCAAGTCTTTGGAGGAGGCTGCTTAAAATCATAAATGGATGTATTTAGTGTATGGGTAACAGGCATGGACTTTAGGTGCAGATTGACAGAGTTGGAAGGGACCTTGTAGGTCATCTAGTCCAACCCCCTGCCCAAGCAGGAGATCCTACATGGGGGAGGGGGGGATGTCTTCAAACTTGACAGCTTGCAGACTTGTGGACTTCAACTCCCAGAATTCCTCCTCCAGTCATGTTAGCTCAGGAATTCTGGGAGTTGGAAGTCCACAAATCTTAAACTTGCCATGTTTGAAGACCCTTGGCCGACACCATTTCTGACCGATGGCATTCCAGTCTCTTCTTGAAAGCCTCCAAGGGTGAAGCTCCCACAACTTCCAAAGACTGGTTAATTGTTCTCACTGTCACAAAGTTTCTCCTTATTTCCAGTTAAATCTCTCCTGAAACAGTTTCCATCCATTATTCCTTGTCTGGCCTTTGGGGGCTTTGGAGAAAAGCTTGGCCTCTTCTTCCTCTCTGGGGCAGCCCCTCAAATATTGGAAGATGCTCTCCTGTCTCCCCTGGTCCTTCTCTTCCCTACTTACAACAGGCATGACTGTTTTGCCTCGATTAAAAACATAGTAAAATATGAATGAAAGAGGTTAAAAGGATCTGTGTTCAGACACCAATGTGTGAGCCATCTAACCATTGAAATGCAGCATTGTTTATCCAAAATAAAACAAGTTCCTGGACTGGTACAGGCCCTCAGCCAGTTGTGATGGAGTCTACAATTTGACACAAGATCCTACAGTCACACTGAGGGGTGGATGTTGTACCTCACTTACGCCATGAAGTCCAGCAGATGTCGTGGTTGTTGCTGATTAAAGGCCTTGTCAGAAGTAAAAGGGAGGAATGTAAAGTTGATTGGCTTGATCCTGATTAAAATAAGGTGTATTTTTATAAACGGTTCTGATAACTCTTTAAAGGGAAAGAGAGAAAAGAGAAAGGGAGAGAAAGAAAGAGACAGAGAGACAGAAGGAAAGAAAGAGAGAGCCAAAAGAGAAAGACACAGAAAGACACGGAAGGAGAGAAAGAAGGAAAAAAACAGAGATAGAAAGAGAGAGACAGAAAAAAGGAAGACAGAGACAGACATAAAAAGAAAAAAAGAGAGACAGAAGGAGAGAAAGAGAAAGAGAGAGGCTGAAGGAGAGAAAGATAGACAGAGAGGCAAAGAGAGAGAAAGAGGAGACAAAAGGAGAAAGAGAGAGAGGCAAAGAGAGAGAAAGAGAAGAGAGAGAAAGAGAAGAGAGACAGAAGGAGAGAGAGAGGCAAAGAGAGAGAAAGAAAAAGAAGAGAGACAGAGTGGCAAAGAGAGAGAAAAA
>BLBF01000091.1:1429602-1452351 GCA_015471245.1 Laticauda colubrina | reverse complement strand
AGGAAGGAAGGAAGGAAGGAAGGAAGGAAGGAAGGAAGGAAGGAAGGGGCAAGAACAGGGGGGGATTCTACCAGTTTGCACCTATTCTCTGGAACCGGTTGTTAACATTCTAAGCAGTTTGGAGAACCGGTTGTTAGAAGAAATTACAGGGCTAATCCTGTAAAGAAAGCAGGAAGGAAACATTCTGGTGTTGCTTACAGAAACTGCCTCTCCTTTAACCCTTATTACGTTCTTGGCAGGAATAGACTTCCTGTCTCAGGAACTTCTCTGGAGTTTTTTTCTCCTCCTTTGCTGGTACTTTGCTTGTGTGGAGGGACCATTCCAAGTTACAATGGCATTGAAAAAAGTGACTTATGACCATTTTTCACACTTACAACCATTGCAGCATCCCCACAGTCATGAGAGGCCAGGCGAGGAGATGCGTGCCTCGATGTGAGTGATATTGTGTTGGCCACACCCAACCAATAATATGACCACCAAGCCATGCCCACCCAGTCACATGACCACCAAGCCACGCCCACCACCTAAGCCACACCAAAAGAACTGGTTAAAAAATTTGAATCTCACCCTCCCTGGATCCTATCTCCACATAGGACCCTTCCTCTGTTCCCCAGGGCCTCCTCTGCACATACATCCCATCATCTGATCCTTCAGTGTTATTTGTGCTAAATAAAGGCTTATATTCAGGGGTGGGATGCGACCGGTTCACCCCGGTTTGGGCGAACTGGTAGCTAATTTTATCATTTTTAATTGCCGGTTCAGCAAACCAGCAAATCCCAGCCCTGCTGCCCCCCGTTTCCCCCCTGCCATGAATCTCCTAGATCTTCATCTGGCCTGTTTTGCATCCCAGATAAGTGCAAGGCCAGGAAGGCCAGAAACAGGACCATTTCCGACCCCTGGAGGGCCTCTGGCGCCCGGGGAGGCAGTTTTCACCCTCCTGGATGCTTGAGGAAAGGCTCCAGAGCCCTGGGAGGATGAAAATGCCCCCCCTCCCATTGTGGTGCAGGAGGCCAACTAGGCCACACCCACTGTGGAAATGCCCACCCAGAAACCGGGCAAAGAACCGGTTGCTAAATTTTTTGAAGCCCACTCCTGCTTCTATTGGGTAGCTATTTGGTCAGGGACAACTCTGCAGACAAATGAAACTTTCTAATGAAATGTCTCTTTCTAGGACCGTAGAACAGTGCACCCTTGGTCGATCTCCTGCACCATCCCTCTGGCTGACCCAGTCTCTGGACCAGCCCGGTGCTTGCCCTGCGATTGAGTCCTGCAGGGCTCCTGTGCCAGCTCTTCTCCGTTCTTCTATGCTGGTCAGGAGCTGCTGCTGGTTACATGGCTCTGTGCAGATGGAGCCAGGAAGGAAGGAAGAAAATGGAGAAGAAGGAAAGAAGAGAGGGGAGGAATTGAAAAAGAGAGAAGGAGGGAGGAAGGAAATGGAGAAAGAGAGGAAGGAAGGGAAAAAAAGAGAAGGGAGGAAAGGAAGGGAGGGAGGGAAAGAAGAAAGAGAGGCAGGCGATAGAGAATGAGATGAAAGGAGGGAGGGAGGAAATGGAGAGAAGAAGGAAGGAAATGGAGAAAGAGAAAAGAAAGGAAGGGAAGGAAAGGAAAGCAGGAATTGGAGAATGAGGTGAAAGGAGGGAAGGAGAAAGGGAGGAAGCGGCGAAAGGAAGGAAGGGACATGAGGGAGAGACAGGAGAAAGAGACTCAGGAGGTGAAAGGAGGGACAAGGGGAGGAAATGGAGAAAGAAAAGAAAAGATGGAGGGAAAGGAGAAAGAGAGGAAGGAAAAGGAGAAAGATGAAAGGAAAGAGGAAGAAAAAGAGAGAATGAAAGGAAGGAGGGAGAAAATGGAGAGAGAAAGGAAAGAAATGGAGAAAGAGAAAGGAAGAGAAGGAAGGAAAGGAAGAGGGGAAATGGCGAATAAGGTGAAAGGAGGGAGAAGGGGATGAAATGGAGAAAGGAAGGAAGAGAAAAGAGAGAGGGACAGGAAGAAGAGAGGAAGGAAATGGAGAAAGATTAAAGGAGGAATGGAGGAAAAGGAGAGAGAAAGGAAGAAAATGGAAAAAGAGGAAGGAAGGGAAGATAAGGTGGGAAAGGAGGAGGAAATAGAGAAAGAGGGAAGGGGTGAGGAAAGAAGGAAGAATCCCTGTTTATCGATTTGAGATTATTCCATTGTTTTGGATGCATGAACTCTTTCCAAGCAGCAACCAAGAACAAAAAAATAAAATAATTTAAGTTGATTTAGACTGGCATCAAAACCAGCCAGGGTCAAAGGTCGCCAGTAGGAAACAGGCTGAGGTGCCAAGAAAAACCCGCAGCCAGCCCTGGTCATCAAGACCTCTTCCCCGTTTGCCAAGGTCTCCGCTTGCCAGCCGCCTGCATCTCTTGGCTTCCCTGGACTCTCGTGCGGGAGCGGGGTTGGTGGTCCGTAGGGCAGCCCCCCTGCCCCCCCCCTGACGGCTTTCTTCGCCCTCTGCTCCACAGATCACGACGAGTGCGCCACAACCAACATGTGCCTGAACGGAATGTGCATCAATGAGGACGGGAGCTTCAAGTGCATTTGCAAGCTGGGCTTTGTGCTGGCCCCCAACGGGCGCTACTGCGTTGGTGGGTGCTGGGGGGAGGGGGGGCTCCAGGGGAGGAGGGGGAGGATGGCCGGATTCTGGGGTTCGGTTCCGATTCCTTCCTTCCTTCCCTTTCTCTTTCTTTCCTTCTTTCCCACCTTCACTTTCTCTCTCTTCCTTTCTTTCTTTCTTCCTTTCTTTCCTTCTTTTCTTTCCTTCCTTCCTTCCCTCTTTCTTTCTCTTTCTTTCTCTTTCCTCACTTCTTTCCTTTCCTTTCTTTTCCATTCCCTTGTATTCTTCCTCCCTCTCTTTCTCCTTCTTTCTTCCTCTCTTTCCTTCTTTCTATTGCGCCCTTTTCTTCCTTCCTCCTTTCTTTCCTTTCTTCCCTTTCTCTTTCTTTCCTTTTTTCCCACCTTCACTTTCTCTCTTTCTTTCTTCCTTGCTTCCTCCCTTCCTTTCCTTCTTTTCTTCTTTCCTTCCTTCCTTCTTTCTTCCTTCCTTCCTTCCTTTCTTTCTGTTTCTCTTTCTCTTTCCTCACTGCTTTCCTTTCTTTTCCTTTCCCTTGTATTCTT
Organism: Laticauda colubrina; assembly: GCA_015471245.1. NCBI lineage: Eukaryota > Metazoa > Chordata > Lepidosauria > Squamata > Elapidae > Laticauda > Laticauda colubrina. The sequence goes on along the minus strand of BLBF01000091.1, from coordinate 1,449,216 downwards.
CCTCCCTCTCTTCCTCCTTCCTTTCTTCCTCTCTTTCCTTACTTCTACTGCCCCCTCCCCTTCATTCCTTCTTTCTTTCCTTTCTTTCTTCCTTTCTTTCTTCTTCTTCCTTTCCTACTTTTTTTCTTCCTTCCTTCCCTCTCTCCCTTTCTTTCTTTTTGCTTCTCTTCCTTTCTCTTTCCTCCCTTTTTCTTTCCTTTCTTTTCCTTTCTCTTTTATTCTTCCTCCTTCCCTCTGTCCCTTCCTTTCTCCCTCTCTTTCTTTCTTTCCTTCTCTCTTTCTCTTCCCTCTCTTTCTGTTTCTTCCTTTTTTCTCTCTCTCTTTCTCTTCTTTCCTTTTTCTTTCTTAGTCTCTTTCTTTCTCAGTCTTTCTTTCTCTTTCTTTCTCCTTCTTTTTACAAATGGCTAAAATGGGCCTTAAATTACAAGAGTGCATGATAATTGGAAAGTAAGTAATTCCCCTGCAATTACGGCAAATGAAACTGCCATGCAAGAGATGAGGACCATACATTCCTGCAGACTATGGGAGCCAACGGAGGATAAACGTGACAGGAGAGAAGATCTTTGCAAATCGTTATTATTTGATCCGATTTGTAGACATTTGCCTACACCCATGTTTCCCAATCTTGGAAACTTTAAGCATTGCTGGCTGGGGAATTCTGGGATTTTGTTTCACTTGTCTTGAGGTTGCCAAGGTTGAAAACCACTGGCTTATACTTCAAAGCCTCCTGGTTATTCAGAGAGCGAGAGAGCGAGAGAGAGGGAGAAAATAATCGAAGTACGACCGTTGCCAAAAACTAATTAACCGAAGAAGGCCTTTCCACCAGCAAATGCTGAGCAGAAAAGTTCTTCAACCACCACTTGGAGGCCAAGAGTTGAAGACATCCTGTGTCCCAGGGGACAAAGGGCTCGGCCTTGCTTAAGACAGGGTGAAAATTCTCAATAGATCTCCCCCGTTTGGAGATTGCTTGGCTTGGACTGAATGGTCCTCTACCCCATGCAGTGGTGGGATTCATAAATGTTTACTACCAGTTCTGTGGGTGGGCTTGGTGGGCGTGGCAGGGGAAGGATATACTGCAAAATCCCCATTCCCTCCCCACCCCACTAACCTGCTTTCCAGCTCCGTTCTCCTCTGCAGGGCAACCCAAGGAGACCCAGCCGATCAGCTGGGACTCGATGGGAGGCAGCGAAGAGATGGGGGTGAGGCAGTGGTGGGATTCAAAATTTTTTACTCCGGTTCTGTGGGTGTGGCTTGGTGGGTGTGGCAGGGGAAGGATACTGCAAAATCTCCATTCCCACCATACTCCACGGGAAGGATACCATAAAATCTCCATTTCATCCTCACTCCTGGGGGAAGGTTACTGCAAAATCCCCATTCCCTCCCCACCCCACTAACCTGCTTTCCAGCTCCGTTCTCCTCTGCAGGGCAACCCAAGGAGTCCCAGCCGATCAGCTGGGACTCGATGGGAGGCAGCGAAGAGATGGGGTTGGCCGGTCCAGTCAGAGGTGGGATTGGCCGGTTCTCCCAACTACTCAAAATTTCCACTACCGGTTCTCCAGAACTAATCCGAACTGGCTGAATACCGCCTCTACCATGGGGCTATTGGGCTAAATTTGCTCCTCATGGTTGGTGAATGAGTTGATGCATTTTCTACCAGTTGAAGCTCTGGAGTCTTCTTCCAAGGGATTTCATGTCAAGTGTCTCAAAGGTGCTTTTTCAACAGAATAGAAAAGAAGGAGGAGGAGGAGGAGGAAGAAGAAGAAAAATAGAATAGAATACGAAGTATGATAGAATAGGAAATAGATTAGTGGAATAGAGTAGAATAGAATATTGGAATGAAGAACAGAACAGAATAGAATAGAATAGAAGCTGAAAGGGACCTTGGAGGTCTTCTAGTCCAACTCCTTGCTTAGGCTTGAAACCCTCTACCATTTCAGACAAATAGTTGTCTGATATCTTAAAAACTTCCAGTGTTGGAGTGTCAGCTGCTCTAAAGGGGAATGTGATCCCATCCAGTCAATGAGAGCTGCTCCGAGATATAAGTACTTGCAGGAGGCTGCCCTGGTCAAAAACAGGGTCCTGGGGGAACCACACACAGCCCCCCCTAGTTCCATTTTCATTGGCAGAGGGCCACATCCGCCCCAGACTGGCCATGCCCCCCCCCCCAGTCTCCCACCCCCGAGGTCAAACATAACCATGATATGGCCCTGTTGTGATGACTTGGGGTGTGACACAAAAATAACCAAGCCACAAAAATAGAAGAAAGTCCCTTTAATGCCTCCAACATGGCCCCAATGTCCAATTATCCTGGGCAGAATATCAAAGTCTTAAAGAAAAGAGTTTACGGAGGAAGGAAATGCAGTCTGCACCCAAAGTAAAGTTAATTCAAAATTTAAAAAAACCAACAGAACACACTGAAGGAATTACTACGGCAGGCAAGGATGATTAATTGCAGACTTCTATCAAATAATGCAGCAACCACAGTTGGGAGGAAGCCAAAACACAGATAAGCTTTGAGACAAGAAGGCATGCTTTGCTTCCAGCAACTTTGCCATGTGCAGTTTGTCCTTTTAACCAGTCCGCCCAGCTGCAGCCCATGAAGGAGATCAGGGCCCTTTCTTCCCCCATAGACCATGCCACTCACATTTCTCCCTTATTCACTCCTCCCTGTGTGCCCTAGGATGAAGAGGGGATGGGCCTGGGTCTTCCTCTGACTGCCCATCCGGCCTGTGTTCTTCCCCAGTTTCCTCCACAACCACCGGAGCCACACTCCCACTCCCTGTCAGCTGTTCCATCTCTCCTTCAGAGTCAGACTCCAACAGGGCATGACAGTTGTAAGTCAAGGATGACCTGTATTTGCCACAAAGGAATAACACAGTTGCTTCATGACTTCAAAAAAAACGTCACTGTCCTCCTTTGCCTGCCAACCAAGGAAGGGAGAAAAAAAAATTTGCTCACTGCCACAGTCTTTCCTACTTTCAGACATCGATGAGTGCGAGACCCCAGGAATTTGCATGAACGGCTGGTGCATCAACACCGAGGGCTCTTTCCGTTGCGAGTGCCTGGGAGGACTGGCCATTGGTGTGGACGGGCGGGTCTGCGTGGATACCCACGTTCGTAGCACCTGCTACGGTGGCATCAAGAAGGGCACCTGTGCCCGCCCCTTCCCAGGAGCCGTCACCAAATCCGAGTGTTGCTGTGCCAATCCGGACCATGGATTTGGGGAGCCGTGCCAGCCTTGCCCTGCCAAGAACTCCGGTGAGTCCCACTTCAGAGATGGGATCATTAGGGATGATTTTTTAAAATATAATTTTATATATATTTATAAATACATTTATTTATATATTTTTCTCTAACATATGTCAGTGCTTAGTAAACACTGTATCATCTGAGTCAATTTACATATACATAATAATAGTAATAATAATATTATTTACTTATATATAATGGTATTCTTCCAACTTCTAATATCTACTTTTATTATTTAGCCATTGGTTAAAAAAAAAAACCCAGGTTAAAAAATATTCTGTATCTTTTTCATCCTTTATCTTTAACTAGCTCTATCCTGTGTGCTTCGCTACGAAACTATGTAGTCAGGCTTAGTTTTTGGGGAGGAAAATAAAGGGGGGGAAATTTGTGCCTCTGCCTACCAGCATCCATTGGTATTCATCAGACTAGCATCCTGTCAGGGTGCAAGAGAGTTGAGGGCTGTTTAGAAACTGAAACAGTATTTGCTGTGTGAACAAGAAGGAGACAGCAAGGAGCCTGGGCGTGGCTTAGCTCAATTGTTCTGTACTAAAGCTGCTTGGTGCTGCTCTGAAACTGAAACTCCTCTCCTCTGCTTGTGTTTTGCATTTGGAAGAGATTTCTTTTCAGGTGGGCAGGGGAAGTAGAACTCCTTAGCATCAGAGCGTGTTAATAACAATAATAATATAGGAAATATGAATGCTCTGATGATCATTTTGAAAAATCCTTTCTTAGTGAGCCCCTAGAAGCCAAGAGGAACATACGGGCCAAATTTCAAGTTTGTAGTCTTTACGGTTCTGGAGATTTTGTGATGATGCATAAGTGGCATTTTGCCTTTATATATTTATATATATATGTGTGTGTGTGTGTGTGTTTTCTTAGGCTTTCGCGTGTACTTACATGTGTGCTGTTTAGCTTCCTTCGGGTATTATCCCACGTCATTGTAGTTCTGTTAAAGTTGTAGCAACGTTTCAGCAGAATCTCATCTGCCATCATCAGGCTTCTGTATGGATATGGGTCTTACAGCTCCTGGTTTTAAATTCGAGGCTGGTCCATTCTGATTGGTTGGGAGCCTGGGTCTGTGTTCATTGGACTTGGAGTTTGATTGATTGGTGTTTCTGGTTTCTTCTGTCTGTTTTGTGGCTTTGATTGGCTGGCAACCCTCTGTTCTTGTGTTGGAGGCTTTTAGTGCAGCTTGGCTCCGTGTGAAGGGACGGCTGTTATTCATTAGCAAGTTGGGTTTCACCTGGGTGGCTGGTGGGGGTGTGCTTAGGTGTTTGTCTGTTTTGTGTTGTGGAGATCTTTCTATTTGAGAGTGCAGGTTTCCAAATGATTGACATGAATAGAAGAGATGATTCCAGCAGACTGTCAATCATTTGGAAACCTGCACTCTCAAATAGAAAGATCTCCACAACACAAAACAGACAAACACCTAAGCACAGACAGACTCACTCTGATGCCTCCAACTCAAACACCCCCCACCAGCCACCCAGGTGAAACCCAGCTTGCTAATGGATAGCAGCCGTCCTTTCACACGAAGCCAAGCTGCACTGAAAGCCTCCAACACAAGAACAGAGGGTTGCCAGCCAATCAAAGCCACAAAACAGACAGAAGAAACCAGAAACACCAATCAATCAAACTCCAAGTCCAATGAACACAGACCCAGGTTCCTAGCCAATCAGAATGGACCAGCCTCGAATTTGAAACCAGGAACTGTGAGACCCACATCCATACAGAAGCCTGATGATGGCAGATGAGATTCTGCTGAAACGTTGCTACAACTTTAACAGAACTACAATGACGTGGGATAATACCCGAAGGAAGCTGAACAGCACACACACACACACACACATGTATGTATGTATGTATGTATGTATGTATGTATATCCAAGTCAGTCACACTTCTGTGAAATCAAACTGTCCACTTGGGAAGCAACACTGATTGACAATCAATTTCACATGCTGTGGTGCAAATGGAATAGACAACAGGTGGAAAGCAGAGGCAGGTAGCAAGACTGGCTGATGGTTTGGTCACTTTTGAATGCTGGCGGTGCTTTCACTCTAGTGGTAGCATGAGACAGAGTCTACAACCCACACAAGTGGCTCAGGTAGTGCAGCTCATCCAGGATGGCACATCAATGCGAGCTGTGGCAAGAAGGTTTGCTGTGTCTGTCAGCATAGTGTCCAGAGCATGGAGGCGCTACCAGGAGACAGGCCGGTATATCAGGAGACGTGGAAGAGGCCGTAGGAGGGCAACAACCCAGCATCAGGACTGCTACCTCCGCCTTTGTGCAAGGAGGGACAGGAGGAGCCCTGCCAGAGCCCTGCAAAATGACCTCCAGTGGGCCACAAATGTGCATGTGGCTGCTCAAACGGTCAGAGACAGACTCCATGAGGGTGGTATGAGGGCCCGACGTCCACAGGTGGGGGTTGTGCTTACAGCCCAACACTGTGCAGGACATTTGGCATCTACCAGAGAACACCAAGATTGGTAAATTCGCCACTGGCACCCTGTGCTCTTCACAGATGAAAGCAGGTTCACACTGAGCACATGTGACAGAGGTGACAGGGTCTGCAGACGCTGTGGAGAATGTTCTGCTGCCTACAACCTCCTCCAGCCTGACCGGTTTGGCAGTGGGTCAGTAATGGTATAGGGTGGCATTTCTTTAGGGGGCTGCACAGCCCTCTATGTGCTCACCAGAGGTAGCCTGACTGCCATTAGGTACCGAGATGAGATCCTCAACCCCCTTGTGAGACCATATGCTGGTGCGGTTGGCCCTGGGTTCCTCCTAATGCACGACGATGCTGGACCTCATGTGGCTGGAGTGTGTCAGCAGTTCCTGCAGGATGAAGGCATTGATGCTATGGACTCGCCTGTCCATTCCCCAGACCTGAATCCAATGAGCACATCTGGGACACCATGTCTTTCTCCATCCACCAATGCCACGTTGCACCACAGACTGTCCAGGAGGTGGGGGATGCTTTAGTCCAGGTGTGGGAGGAGACCCCTCAGGAGACCATCCACCTCCTCTCAGGAGCAGGCCCAGGCGTTGTAGGGAGGCCATACAGGCACATGGAGACCACACACACGACTCAGCCTCTTTTTGACTTGTTTTAAGGACATGACATCAAAGTTGGATCAGCCTGTAGTGTTTTTTTCCACTTTAATTTTGATTGTAACTCCAAATCCATTACCAACCTCCATGGGTTGCTAAATTTGATATCCATTGATAATTTTTGTGTGATTTTGTTGTCAGCACATTCAACTACGTAATGAACAACGTATTTAATAAGAATATTTCATTCATTCAGATCTAGGATGTCTTATTTTTGTGTTCCCTTTATTTTTTTGAGCAGTGTATATAGAAGTTAACCTATCCATCTTTGCACAAACTAATATTTTTTTTAAATTATATTTTCCTCTGTAGGAGTTTCCTCATTTTTCCAGTGTTGTGCAAATACAATTCTCGCTGTGTCAAAACATGTAATATTCAATATAGATTCCCTTTGTCATATTTTTTTCTTAATTCTTTGGAGAGAGGAAGAGATGTTACCTGGAATAACTAATTTCCTGGTATTTTCTGTGTTGCTCACGAGCATCATGGATTAGCTGGTCATTCCTACATGTAAATCAGAGGTGGTATTCAGCCATTTGGGACTGGTTCTGGTATACTAGTAGTGGAAATTTTGACCAATTTGGAGAAATGGCAAATACCACCTCTGGTTGGCTCCGCCCATCCACTCCTGCTCTTTTCCATTCTTTATTCCATTGATTTTTAGCTCAGCTGATTTGTACGGATTGCCGTGCCTCAGCTGAGTTAAAAAGTATGCGAACCAGTAGCATACAATTTGGAATCCTATCACTGAAGTAAATGTGTCTTGTTCTCCTTGTGTCCATTTTGGGGTCCGGGGAGAAGCATGTGCAAGGGAAACTTTATCCCCCCGAATGTAAAAAACCGGATTATACTTGGCTGAGGGAAAGGAAAATGACTGATTACACTGAGTTTTTTTTTTTTAAATCAGCTTTCTTTGGATGTCCTAGGCAAGGTTATTTTTTTTTTCCTCTCTGAAGCCTTCCTTGGAATGACCTTGTGATCTTCCTGCATGTTTGAAGTCCTTCCAGGAAAAACTGTGTAGGGAAAGAAGCCTCAGGGAGAGCTTGTCCATCTGGAGCCATGGGAAAAAGGACAGATTAACAAAGTTGGAAGAAACCTTGTAGGTCAGCTAGTCCAACACCCCTCCCGCCCAAGCAAGAGACCCTACAGCAGGGATCAGTGGTGGGACTCCAACTTTTTTCCTACTGTTTCTGAGAGTATGCTTCATGCACGCTTGCAGTGCTCAAAAACCACCCTCGGGTCAGTGCTGGTGAGCTGAGCTGTTTTTTAGCGCAACTGAGATGAAACAATCTGCTCTGCCACGCAAATCAGCTGAGGTAAAAAACAAGGGAATATAGGAGCTGAGGTAAAAAAACAAGGGAATAAAGGCCGGCGGTGAGTGGGCAGGACCAGCCAGAGTTGGTATTGGCCAGTTCTCTGAACTACTCAAAACTTCTGGTACCAGAACTGGTTCAGACTGGCTGAATGCCACTTCAGTCAGGGGTGTCAAACTCAATTTCATTGAGGGCCCACATCAGGGCTGTGATTGACCTCGGGGTGGGGGGAACTGGATGGACGTGGCTGACTGGGTGGTTGTTGCCAACTGTGTAAGTGTGGCCGGCTTGACGTCACTTCCCAAACTGCTGGCATGTTTCCTCTTCACATTAGGTATCCCAGGACAGCTCCATGGGCTGGATCCAGAGGTGGGATGCTACCGGTTTGCACCGGTTCAGGCAAACTGGTTGTTTATGGCCACTTAAACAACTTAAACAAATGGCCACTTAAACAACTTAAGCAAACTGGTTGTTTATGGCCACTGGTTGTTTATGGCCAGTTTGATGAACTGGCAAATCCCACCCCTGACTGCCCCTGTCCACCCCACCCTTCCCAGGAGTCCCCACATGGCCCGTTTTGGATCGCAGGTATGTGTAGGGCCTGTGTGGAGGCTCGAGGATGTGCAGGAGGCTAACTAGGCCATGCCCACCATGGCCACACCTAGCCAGTAATCGGGCAGAGAACTGATTGTTAATTAATTAAATTATTTCAAGCCCACCCCTGGCTGGATCCAACCACATCACGGGCCAGCTTCGACCTGCGGGCCTTGAGTTTGACACCCCTGGCCAATACCATTTCTGATAAGCAGCAGCCCAGTGTCTTCTTGAAAGTGTCAAATGAGGACAAACCAAGAGATCCCACCACTGCAGGAGGGAGCTTAGGTAGCCCTCCTCTGACCTTAAACAGACTGGCAAATGTCAGTCTGCATATTTTAGCTTCTTAAATTGCATTGCCAGGTGTCAGGCAGTGGCCAAGGGCCAGAGAGTTGGCTCTTTGAGGATTCCGGATAATGAGCTCTCCCGTAAGTCAGGAGATTTTGCAGCTTCATCAGTAATTTTAGCAGGCAGATTCAAACAGAAACACAAACTGAATAAAAGATAACATTTTGCAAATGATTCATTAACCAACTAGGAAATATCTTTAGTGCTAGAAGAGAGTGGGGTTGATGGAGGTGAAGAAGAGAAAGAGTGAAGAAGTGGAGGAGTAGGTGAAGGAGAAGAGTCATTGATGATATCTGAGCTTGGTTGTTTTCTTGCAAACATTTCATGACCCCAACTAGGTAACATTCGCAGTGTGAGGGAGGGTGGGATTTGCTCTCTGCTTATATACCAGTGATTTGCTTTGTGCAATCACCCTTCTTGATTAGGCTGTTCTTTACTTGTTTGTCTGAGTTGGTAGTTCCTTAACTGGAATATAAATAGACAGCAATCCCTGGTAGAATGACCAGTAGTATTGATGATGTTACCTAATTTGGTAGTGAAATATCTGCAAGAAAACAACCAAGCCCAGAGAGCACCAAGGGCCCTGTTGTCATGCTGCTGCTTCTTCCCCATCTCCCCCTCTTCCTACTCCCCTCCTGCTTCTCCTCTTCTCTATAATTCCCCTTTCTAGTACTGATGATGTTATTTAGTTGGATAATGAAAAGTCTTCAAGAAAACCATAAGCTCAGAAACCACCCAAGACCCACCCGCAGTTCAACCCTGAATTACAAATATTCTGTTAAAAACTTCTGGAATTGCCTTAATATCAAAATAAGTCCTGGAAATTCAGCGGCCTTCTCAGTGCCACTACATAACTTTCCCCATTGTGGGAAAAAAATATATGGCATCAACTTTATCGCCACAGACATTGTAATTTGTGCCTACTTCTTTCTCATTCTTTAGGAAACCATTTGAGAAAGCTCCTCATTTTAAAATATGCTTCTGCAGAAAGTGTGTTGTGCGTTATGTTTTGCAGAGCAATGAGGATATATGCTATTCACATATTCAGATGTCCAGAACATCTTTTGAAGTTACTTTCCGAACTGAAAATTGTTCTGATTTGTGTGTGCGTGTTTATTTTTTCCCTCCAGCTGAATTCCAAGCATTGTGCAGTAGTGGAATAGGAATCACAGCTGATGGACGAGGCAAGTTCTTGATACTTATTATGGGTTTTCAGGCAGATTCTGGCTGAATATTAGAAGGAAAATAGTAGTATCCTGTTTCCCCAAAAATACGACCTACCCTGAAAGTAAGTCCTAGCTTGATTTTTACACGTGTGTCCAATATAAGCCCTACCCTTCCAAAAATAAGCCCTAATTAAGATCCTACCCACTTGAGTGCAGGGGTAATCACACCCCTGGTCATAAGTGACTTTTTTCAGTGTAAATAAACTAATAACAATAATAATAAATATAATAATAATAGATAATAAAATATGCGGATTTAATCATTAGATAAATATAATTATGATTTCTTCATTATTTAAAAGAACAATATTATTTAAAAGAATCCGCTGTTCTCCATTTGTGTCTTTTCACTAATTTTCTCTACTATCCCATTTGGGAAGAGACACAGAGACCCACCCTCTACTCCCTGTCGTGACTGTGAATAAGGTTCATAAGTCACTTTTTTCAATGTGGTTGTAACTTTGAACGTTCACTGAATGAGCTGTTGTAAGATGAGGACTACCTGTATTTAGTTATTTGACTTCTCTCCCTCAGTCTTTGGCCTTAGCGTTTCTGTCCTGGCCGGGGAATTCTGGGAATTGAAGTCCGGATGTCTTAAATTTGCCACAGTTGAGAAATATTGAACAAAGGGGGTGGGGGGAATATTGGGGAGAGGGACTGCCAGATGACTGAGATGGCAATTCTCCTGTGTAGATATCAACGAGTGTGCCTTGAATCCTGACATTTGCCCCAATGGGATGTGTGAAAACCTTCGAGGAAGCTACCGCTGCATTTGCAATCTGGGCTACGAATCGGACCCCACTGGGAAGAACTGTGTGGGTGAGTAAGAGGGGACAAGACAAAACCATGCTGAGGCCAACACACCAAGGCTGCCCATCCTTGTGATACAGTGAAACTGTAATGCTCGGTGGTGGATTGAAAACCATAGGCTCTGAAAAGAGGGCAGAGAAGATCAACCAAGACAATCAGGGGGGCAGGTTGCTGGGATTGGGCATGTCTGGTTTGATGAAATGTAGATGTCAACTCGTAAAGCATTCCTGGCTTGCTCTTGAGTTGCCATAAGAAGGAGCAGTTCGGTTGCTATGACCAGAAGCACATTCCATGCATACCTTTCTCGAGATTGTTTTCCAGATTACCAGAGCCAGATGGAGAGAGGTGTTTTCTACAGTCTAGGGCCGTTGGAGAATGTAATTTATGACACATCCTGGGAGGAGGGGAAGAAGCAGGGTCATAGGTGGGCAGTAAATTACATAGGGCAGAGCCGACTGCACTTAGGAAAAGTAATGCCGACACGTTGCTCCTAATAAATAATTGGATTTCTTTTGAAACTTGGCTCAAGGCTCATTACAGGGCATCCATCAGAACCCTGACAGTAGAGATGACAGGATAGCAGTCAGGGGCTGCCCCAAAGAAGAGGGAGTCAAGCCCTCTCCAAAGCAGCTGAAGGTAGGATAAGAAGCAAAGGACGGAAGCTAACCAAGGAGAGAAGCAACCTGGAATTAAGGAGAAATCTCCTGGTAATGAAAACAATCAGTGGAACTCCTTGCCTCCAGAAGTTGTGGTGCTCCAACACTGGAGGTTTTTACGAAGAGGCTGGACAACCATTTGTCTGAAGTGGTATTGAGTTTTCTATTTGAGTACAGAGTTGGACTAGATGGTCCCTTCCAACTCTGTTATTCTGATCTGTTATTATGTGATGGGTGCGCCAAGGACTGGAAGAAAAAAGGGGTGATTGATGTTTTCTATCTGTGGAAGGATCATCTATGGTTGATTAATGATTACTTCTCACCAAAGAGGGATGAAAATTAGCTCCATTCTTGTGGGGGAGTGACATTGAGAACTGTCATGCCCCTGGAGGAGACTGACTCTGAGGGAGGGGAGGAACATCTTACAGGGAGTGGAAGTGTGGCTCTGGAGGTTGTGGAGGAGGCTGGGGAAAGGCAGAGGCCAGCTGAGAGTCAGAGGAGGACCCAGGCCCATCCCCTCTCCATCCTAGGGCACGCAGGGAGGAGAGGATAAGGGAGAGATATGGTCTACTCGGGAGAACAGGTCCTTGATCCTCTTCATGGGCTGCAGCTGTGACCACTGAATAAGAGGATGGATATGCGTACGGGTAAACACTGGAAACAAAGCATGGAAATATCTCTAGTTTATGGTTCCTCTCTGAGTTTGGTGTCCTTCCCAGTGTGTGTTCTGTAATCTGTGGACATCCTCCAGCCCTTATCTTGCCTGGTTTGTGTTGCCTTTTTCCTTCTTCTTGTATCTGTTTGTGTGGGAGTTTTTTGTCTTCCCCCAAGGATATTTGGAGCTTGGAAGCAAAGTGAAGGAATAAAAGGGGCTTCACCTGTTTTCTGTGACTGTGTTTGTTTGGTATCTCCACCCTGGGTCATCACAAGAACCATAGTTTCTCAGGCCAGAGATGTCCATTTTGTTAACAACTGAGAATCATTCAGATAAGCCAGAACACCCAGATAGGCAGGGATTAATACCAAACAGTCGAGCAGAAAACTTGATTCTAATCAAGAAACTACCAAGGAGGGAAATAATCAAGCAAATAAGGAGAAAACAATATTTTAATCAAGAAACTATCAAGGAGAAAATAACACTCTACCAACACTGCCAATGCAAGCTGTTGTATATAAACAGGGAACATACTCCACATTCCCTAGCATGGATGCTGTAACCTAGTTGGGTAATGAAATGTCTGCAAATGAACAACTGAATTCAGAGAACATCAAGGGCTGCACAAGAGTTATTCAACTTTTTCTAAAACTTGTTCTTGAAGGTGAATAACTTCTGATAGTGGACAGAACGGACACCTCTGTCCTAGGAAACTGTGATTATCTAATTCTCAACGGGAAGATTAGGAAGGCCAGGAAGAGAGGAAAGTCAGAATTAAACCCCATTATGTGTGGTTAGTCTACCTATCCTGTTAGGCTCCCTTAATATTTTTTTAAGTGTCTAGTCCTTTTGGCTCAAAAGAAGGAGGAAATAGGTTGCTCTCCCATCTGCCTGCCATTCCCGTTGGTCAGGTTCTGTGCATTTATTTCTCTCTTCAGATGTTGATGAATGTGCCATCAATCGCCTGTTGTGTGACAACGGTTTGTGTCGCAACACACCTGGGAGCTACAGCTGCAGCTGCCCCAAAGGGTTTGTCTTCCGGACTGAGACAGACACGTGCGAAGGTAAACTTCTCTGTCTGTTTTCTGCTGAATCCTGGTAGATCCCAAACAGCTTATGGCCATGAGGCAGAAAATTGGTACAGAGCCTTGCAAACTCTCCCGCTTTTAATTTCTTCTTACACACTTGAACACTGCGCCCTGTGTAACAAAATAATAGAATAGAATAGAATAGAATAGAATAGAATAGAATAGAATAGAATAGAATAGAAAATAGAAGTAGAAGTAGAAGTAGAAGTAGAAGTAGAAGTAGAAATAGAAATAGAAATAGAAATAGAAATAGAAATAGAAATAGAAATAGAAATAGAAATAGAAATAGAAATAGAAATAGAATTCTTTATTGACCAAGTGTGATTGGACACAAAAGGAATTTGTCTTGGTGCAAATGCTTTCAGTGTACATAAAAGAAAAGATACATTCATCAAGAGTCAAGAATCATCAGGTACAACACTTAATGATAGTCATAGGGTACAATAAGCAATCAAATCATACTAGGAAACAATCAATAAAAATAGAATACAAGCAACAAGATTACAGTCATATAGTAATAAGTGGGAGGAGATGGGTGAAAGGAAGGATGGGAGGATTGAAATGAAATTCAGTGATGAAAAAAGTAAAGTTCTAACATTTAGCCAAGAAAAACCAAATGCATGGATATAATATAGGTAGTACTTGGCTCAATAGTAGTAACTGTGAGAGGGATCTCAGAGTTCTAGTGGACAACCATTTAAATATGAGCCAGCCATGTGCAACAGCTGCAAAAAAAACCAACATAGTTCTTGGCTGCATAAACAGAGGGATAGAGTGCATATTTGGTGTGTGCGCAGTGTATGCGCACACACAAAGCATGCCCACCAAGCCACACCCACCGAATCAGTGGTAAACTATTTTGAAACCCACCACTGACACAAATGTATGCCAGACCTTGCTACATGAAACACAATCAGCCCGTCCCCTTCTCTGCCTGTAGGTTGCACCGTTTTCTCTTTCTCTCCTAGATATCAACGAATGCACGTCCAACCCCTGTGTCAATGGACTCTGCCGGAACAATGCCGGGTCCTTTGCATGTGAGTGTGCACCCGGAAGCAAATTGGATCCCAGTGGCACCATCTGTGTTGGTAAGGAGCTGCCCTGACCAGTGACGGTCATAGGGTTGGACCTTAGAGCCAGGGTGTGAGGTCCTGGATTTTGGGGGATGCAAAGGGGAGTGCCAGAGAACAGTCACCCTATTTAATGCAATATGTGAATGACCTTGAGGAAAAAGGGGAAGAGAAGCTGGGTAGGCAACCATCAGAGAAGAGAAGCAGGAGCCCTCAGTGACTCAACGGTCAGGCGAAGAAAATTAGGAAGGACCCACTCTAATGGATCAGGTGTTTAAAATGGCGGTGGGAAGTTTGTACCTTCAGTCTTGTAAGATTCTGTTATTGTAACTGTCATTTAATTTAATAGCTGAACAGTAGTGTACAATGGACCAGAACACACAATTGTAGTTGATTGGCCGGAGAGTGAGGGCTTCTGCATGAGGCAATCTACTCTGTCATAGATTGCTGTGGGTGTAAAGAGAGAGAGAGTCCCTGTTTTCCCGCCTTTTTTCTTCTGTGTGCTCTGTAAGCTTTTTTGTTTACCTCATGAGGTTCCTGTGTTCCTGACCATCTAGTCTGCTCCTGTATGAGGCAATTTATGCTGTGATTGGTTGCTGTGGGTGTAAAGGGGGGGGGTTCTCCCTTTTCCCATGATTTTCTTCATTGTGCTCTGTATCCTTTTTGATTTACCTCATGATTTACCTCATGACAATCTAGTGATATGCCTGACTGTCTGATTTACTGTAAATATAGATGTTAAATATAATTATTTTCTATAAAATGACAAGTCCATGTCAGCATCTTTGGCTTCATTTGGGATATCTGCTGCACAATTCCCTGACAGTTGCCTTCCAGTAAAATAGAAGTAGCTCATCTAGTTGTGGAAGACAATGGGTTGGCTGGACTGTTTCTCACCAGCAAGTGAGAACCGATATGTCCTTTTCTAACTCTTGAGCGTGTATGATGATGCCTCTTTGCCTCCTCCAACCTGTCATCATTATCATCATTTAACGACCCCATAATCCCTTGTGGGATGGAGCTAGCAGATTGTTTTAATGTCCGGATGCCCTTCCTGTCACCAATGTGGAGTTTTGTTCATCACATATATTCTCAATATGCCCAAAGAGAGAAATATCTACCTCTACCTAGGATCGAACTCACAGCCTCCTAATTATGAGGCAAGAGCTCCACCTCTAGGCTACCGCACCACTCCTGCATCCTCCAACCTGTCTCTTTGCTTTTTCCTGTGCCCCCAGACAGCATGAAGGGTACCTGTTGGCTCAACATCCAAGAAGGACGCTGTGAAGTCAACATCAATGGGGCTACCTTGAAGTCTGAATGTTGTGCCACGCTAGGGGCTGCCTGGGGCAGCCCCTGTGAACGCTGTGAGATCGGTAAAGTGGGACTCTGATCAGGGGTCCTTTCCTTTGGGTCTCCCAATAAGCCCCCATGCCAAAAAATTCACCCCCTTTTCTCTCTTTGGCTCCAGATGCCGCCTGTCCACGAGGTTACGCCAGGAGGAAGGGTCTCTCTTGTGAAGGTAGCTTCCATCTCTGGTTGGTGAGCCCTGCCTTGTTTCTTGAGGGGCTGGCTGTGGAGCACCTCAACCTCTGAGAAAGAGGAATTGGTTGTCTCTGAGAGATTCAGGAGGAAGGCTGTGGAAAAGCTTGGAGACAACCTGCCATGGAACCGGGCAGAAAGTTCCTTCCCCACCGGGGAACGGTCAAAGAACGTCACAACTAGGTTCTTCTCAAGTTGGACTGCTCAAGTGTTGACAGGACCTCAACTCAGCTCTGCTCAGAGGGGAGATTTCCCAGCAATGGGAAATGGTGTTCTTTGAGAAGAACAATGGGGAGGTCTTCTAGGGTTGTACCAGCCACGAGCCCTAGCAGGACCTTCTGCTCTCCAACCGGTCTTTCTCTCTGCCCCACCAGATGTGAACGAGTGTGACGTCTTCCCGGGCGTCTGCCCCAATGGCCACTGTGTGAACACAGCAGGGTCCTTCCGATGTGAATGTCCAGAAGGCTTGACTTTGGATGGTTCTGGC
The DNA here is from genome assembly GCA_015471245.1 of Laticauda colubrina. NCBI lineage: Eukaryota > Metazoa > Chordata > Lepidosauria > Squamata > Elapidae > Laticauda > Laticauda colubrina. The sequence continues at coordinate 1,433,065 of BLBF01000091.1, read as the reverse complement.
CGGACCTGCGTGGGTGAGGACTGGGCAAGATATCTTATCTGGCCACTTTCTTCTCTTTGGGAACACTGAAATCTTGATCTGTGGGATCTCCAGTCTTAAGCTGGAGGGGAGAGCTGCAAATATTGTCAAACCCTGGAACGCCTGTGTCATGCCTTTGGTATCTCAGCTTGCCTTGGGGCAGGCTGAGAGATCAGGGAGGTCTCCCCATTCATTTAATCCCTGCGACGACCCTGTGAGGGAAGTCAAATGAGAAGTGTGTGCTTAGCCAACCCCAGCCCCTCAGTTCTGTGCCACAGCAACTATTGGGGGTGCTGCAACAGGAAAACAGAAAGGAAAGAGGGGAGGGGAAGGGGAGGAGAGGAGGAAGGGGAAGGAGAAGGAGAGGAGAAGGAAAGGGAAGGAGTGGGGAGAGGAGAAGAGCAAGGGGAAGGAGAGGATGAAGGGGAAGGAGAGGGGTAAGGAGAAGGAGGGGAGAAGGGAAGGAGTGGGGAGAGGAGGAAGGGGAAGGGGAAGGAGAGGAGAGGAGAGGAGGAAGGGTAATGCATGGAAGGAAAAGAAAGAGGAAGGGAAGGGGAGAGGAGAGGAGAGGAGGAAGGGGAAGGAGAGGAGGAAGGGGAATGCATGGAATGAAAAGGAAGAGGAAGGAAAGAGGAGAGGAGGAAGGGGAAGCAGAGGAGGAAGGAGAAGGAGAGAAGAAGGGAAGGAGAGGGGAAAGGAGAGGAGTAAGGGGAGAAGGGGAAGGAGAGGAGAGAGGAAGGGGAATGTGTGGAAGGAAAATGAAGAGAAAGGAAGGGGAGAGAGGAGGAAAGAGAGGAGAGAAAGAGAAAGAAAGAAAATCCCCACTCTCTTTTTCACTAAGGGCAATCCTCACCCCAGCTTTCTAACTTCTCCATTCATTCTCATTTCTTCCCCATCCAGACGTGCGGCTAGAGCAGTGTTACATGAAGTGGGCCGAGGATGAGTGCACCGTGGCGCTGCCAGGGAAATACCGTATTGACCTTTGCTGTTGCTCCGTCGGGGCGGCCTGGGGCAAGGACTGCGAGGAATGCCCCAAACCCGGCTCGGCTGAATTCAAAGCCATCTGTCCACGGGGACCCGGCTTTGCTAACAGGGGAGATGTCTTATCTGGCAGGCCTTTTTACAAAGGTGCGAGGAGCGGGTGCGGAAGGGCGATTGCAAAAATCCATCCATGGGGGAAAAGATGGAAGTTAAGGAGAGCTGAGAATCAATGGGCAGCCTGAAGTGAGGAGTAAGGCAAAGATTGGGGAACCCCCTTAAACCCACTGCTGGGGGGGGGGGCATTAAAAATGTGTGGGTTGGAAAAGCAAGTTTGTATGCTGACAGAGCTGGGCTATTGGCTGAGAAACTGAATAATATGCAGCAAATGTTTGATTGAATGTATCGTGCGATGGTGGGTTTCCAATGTTTTTCTACCGGTTCTGAGAGCGCACTTCACGCTTGCATGCACAGAGCTTAAAGACTGCCTCCTGTATCAACACTAGTGTTATGCCCCTGTTGGAATCTCACTCAGAGGGGGAAGCCAAACAGTTGACAGGGAGTGGGAGTGTGGCTCCGTTGGCTGTGGAAGAAACTGGGGAAGGGCAAAGTGTGGCTGGGCAGAGCAGGGAAGAGGTAGAATAAGAGTGAGGGAGTTCAGAGGAAGACCCAGGCCCACCCCCTCTTCATCCAAGGGCATGCAGGGAGGAACGGAGAAGGGACCAATGGGAGTTGCATGGCTTATGGGGGAAGAAAGGGCTCTGATTCCCTTCATTAGCTGCAACTGGGAACACAGTGTTTAAAAAGGGAAGTTGCACAGCAAGTTGTTGGGAGCAAACTGTGAATTTATCCTATATCGTCGTGGCTTATCTGTGTTCCTGGTTTCCCAACTGTGTGAGTTTTGCCATGCTTTCAAGTCTGAAATTCCTTCTCCTGCCCTGTCAAGTTAATTACTTCAGTTTGGTTTGTTTGGACTTTAAGTTACAGTTTGTGTTGACCATGTTTTGGACTGAATTTTCTGCAGTCAAAGGCTGTTCCTGGGAGTTTTTCTTCAGCCAAAGGTAACCTGGACATTGGGGGCAAAGTTGGAGATAATAAAGGGACCCTTCTTGCTTATTTGACTGGGTTGCCTTTGTGCCACAACTCTTTGGGTTATCACAACTGATGAGCTGTGCTGTTTTTTAGCTCAGCTGAGGTGCGGGAATCAGCTGAGCTAAAAAAAACAAGGGAATATAGGAGAGGCAACGGCGGAGGCAGATGGGTGGGGCCAGCCAGAGGTGGTATTTGCCAGTTCTCTGAACTACTAAAAATTTCTGCAACCGGTATGTGCAAGCCGGTCCAAACCGGCTGATACTACCTCCAACGAGGTTCAATTGTAATGAACTTCTTTAAGCCTAGGAAAGAGGATGGCCGTTGTCTGGCATTGAGTTTCTTCTCTGCAACACCTAAGCAACTTCATCATGGACAGAACTTCTCATTTTCTGTGGTCTGTTACAGTACATATATCCTTCCATAAGCACCTTTATCTGCTCTTCCAAAAAGGATAGGAGCCTGCACTTCCAACAGGTGGCAGTCTGAGCATCTCTGGAGATTCTCAGTCAAGAGGCAGCTGGATTTTCTTTGTTTCTTTGAATATGTTTCGCTTCTCATCCAAGAAGCTTCTTCCGTTCTGACTGAATGGCAGAGAACAGAAGTATTTATATTCCTTGCAATCCTCTGCTCATTTGTGCTCTCTCTGAGGATCGATGAGGCCCTCATAAAGAGCAATACTGATACTGAATCATCGTCTTTCTGCCTCTCCCCAGATGTGAATGAGTGCAAGATGTTCTCTGGTCTTTGCACCCACGGCACTTGTCGGAACACCATCGGGAGCTTCCGGTGTCTCTGTGGCAGCGGCTTCACTCTGGATGCTGAGGAGAGGAACTGCACAGGTGAGCCCAGGTGTAAAACCTCACCCCATTCTCCTTATCTCAGGTGATTCACACCCAGAATTCCTGCTTCCGGTTTTGTCCATTAAATATCTTCCTCCTTTTCTCCCTTCATCTCATTTTTCTTCTTTTCTTCCTCCCTCCCTTCCTTCTTCCATTTTTCTTCCTCTCCTTCCTATTTCTTTATTCCCTCCTCCCTCCCTTACTTCTTTCCTTTCTTCCTCCCTCCATCTCTTTTTTCTTCTTTTCCTCCCTCCCTTCTTCTTTTTATTCCTTTCCTTGCTATCTCCTTCCTATTTCCTCCCTTCTTTCCTTCCTTCCTATATCCTTCCTTCCATCTGTCCTTCCTCTCTCTCCCTCCTTTTATTTCTTTCTACTTACTTCCTTTTTCCCTCCCTCTATCCCTCCCTCCCTTCTTCCTTCCCTCCTCTTTTTATTCTTTCCTTCTTCCTTCCTTCCTTCTCCCTTCATTCCCTCTTTATCACCTTCCTCTCTTTCTTTCTTTCTTTCTTTCTTTCTTTCTTTCTTTCTTTCTTTCT
>BLBF01000091.1:1414209-1429592 GCA_015471245.1 Laticauda colubrina | reverse complement strand
TCTTTCTTTCTTTCTTTCTTTCTTTCTTTCTTTCTTTCTTTCTTTCTTTTTTCTCTCTCCTCCCCTCCCCTCTCTCCTCCTGCCCTTGCATTCCTCAACCATCCCTTTTTCCTCTCCTTCCTTCCTTTCTCTCCCCTTCCTACCTTCTTGTTTCTCCATTCCCTCCCTCTTTTTCCATTTCCTTCCTTCCTTCCTTCCTTCCTTTGTGTCAGGACCTACATAATGTGGGTCAGGTCCATGCTGTCGTGGTGACCACGAAAAGGAAATGCTCCAGACTTTTGGAGGTTAAGGTCTCCCAACGTGCCACCGGCTCGAGCAGCCTCTGGAGATGCACCCCAACATGCCAAACAATTGGAGACCCTACCTTGACCCTCCTCCTTTTCCCCAACTTCTCCCCCAGATATCGACGAGTGCCGGATCTCGCCAGACCTGTGCGGCCATGGTGCCTGTGTCAACACGCCCGGCGGTTTTGAGTGCGAATGCTTTGAAGGCTATGAGAGCGGCTTTATGATGATGAAGAACTGCATGGGTAAGGAGTGGACCCAAGGGGGTGGTGAGGACATAGATTCCTTTACTGACCATTTGAAGTTTACAATGGCAGTAAAAAATGGCATTTACTACCATTTTTCACACCGCCAACTGTTACACCATCTCCACGGCCACAGATCAAAATTCAAACATTTGGCAACCAGCTCACATCAATGATGGGGTGACGTGATTCCCTATTGCGGCCTTCTGACCATGGGGAAAGCCAAGATTCATTTAATGACCGCATGTGACTAACTTAACAGTGGTGGTGATTCACTTAACAACTGTGGTAAGAACAGTTGTACAATGGAACAAAATTCACTTAACAACTGTCTCACTTGGCAATGGAAAATTTGGACTCAACTGTGGTTATAAGTTGAGGACTACCTGCACTGCCCTTTTTTGTTCTATTTTTCCCTCTCTTTCTCTTTTTTTTGGGGGGGGGATTTCTCCATATTCCAGGGTGCTTCAGCACTAATGTCTCTTGCTTCTTGACCTTTTCCGGATTTGATTTGAATCTCCTGGTCTCTCCTTCCCTTCTTCACATGGAGCTCTGATTGATATTTGGCCATGCTAATCATTATGTGGCCAGCATGGGAAATTAAGGATATTGTGCAAACTCTGTTGCGTCTCCCATCTTAGGTGCTGGAAAGTGGATTGGCCCACCTGCGGCATTCTTGTGCATATGCTAGGTGTGCGATCCAGGCAAGACGCAGCATTGACGTTCGATGGCTGCCTGGAGCTTTGAGCTCCTTTTGTTTAATCTAATTGATTGATCATTAGAAATTCTGTTGATATATAGTGCCACACAGCAGAGTACAGTCACCATGTGCTTTACTGCTCAATTATTTTAACTATAGCAGGAAACAGGAAACTCTGCTCAGAACAGAACAGCATATATAGAATATATACCATAGATCCAAACTTGTAAACACTACCATCTACTGGCAGAATACTACTGTGTTTGTTGCATAAAAATACATTCCAATGTTGATTATGTGCCATCCAGTCATTTTCCACTTCCAAAGATATTTTGAAGTAATTGCCAGAAACTGGCAAAAAAGGCAGACAGTCACGATGGCGAGGCCAAGGGATCTGCCAACAGCCATAAATGTGAGTGGGTCACCAAGGGCTAAAATATAAAATATAAATAGGTGACCCTTGAGGCGGGGACAGGACGATCCGAACTTCAAGTCATAAGTAGCTCTGTGGAAGTCCGTTGTAACTCTGAACAGTTGCTAAGCAATGGCTCATGTAGGAGATATAGCAATAGCACAGACTTATACACTGCTTTATAGTGCTTTTATAGCCCTCTCAAAACGGTTTACAGAGTCAGCCTCTTCCCCAACAATTTGGGTCCTCATTTTACCTACCTCGGAAGGACGGAAGGCTGAGTCAGCCTTGAGCCTGGTGGGATTCGATCTGCCAAATTTCAGTAGGAACAGCTTTGCAGTACAGCACTCTAACCACTGCGCCACCGAGGCTCCTACATAACTCTTCCAGTGATGGTATTCAGCCGGTTCGCACCAGTTCAGGCAAACTGGTAGCAAGGATTTGTCATGGGCCATCAAACTGGTAGTAACTTTTGGCTAGCCACGCCGCTGATCCAGTCGCCTGGTCACTGCTCGCTCACTCACCCCAACTGGCCCACCTAGTGCTCACCCGCCCAGTCACTCCTTAAGGTATTTCATATTTTTCCCTCCCAATGATCAGCTGTTCCTAAGATCAGCTGTGTTGGGATCCCCCTCACTTACTTACTGCTTCACCCATGAAGCATCCCTGAGGCCCAGGAAGGCAAACAATGGAGGGACCCCCAAAATGAAGTGTGTGGGGGGTGCTGCATGCCCCTCCTATCCTCCATTTTCTGTCTGACTGAGCCCAACGGAAGCCTTCTGGGAGCAAAAACAATTTCCCCCAGAGGCTTCTCTGAGCCCCAGAAGCCCCCCCCCCAAAATGGGGGGAGCGCTGCAAAAAAAAAAGAAACCACGCCCACCCAGTCACGTGGCCACACACCCTAGCCATGCCCACAGAACCAATAGATTTTTGTTTTTAATGTGAAAAACTGAATAAAGTTTGTTAAAAAAAAAAAATAGTAAAAAAATTTGAATCCCACCACTGAACTCTTTGTCTTGTTTCTTAACTTGGCTAGGCTTTGAAATCTTCCAGATATTTTTTTAACAAAGTTTTTTATATTTATTTTCCACACGTATCAATGTGTGAACAATATAACACCTGGATGTTTTACATTTTAATACAATTAATATAATACTTATTATATTTAACTTTAATAAACTTATTTATTAAGTTTACTATATACCTCTAATATACTTCTAATATTCCTATCTAAATTTATTATTTCCAAAATTCTCATTGTTTCATTTTCAGTATTTCAGTATCTTATTTGCATACCAATCCTTACATTCAGATGTCTTCCTTTAACATCTAATAGCATGTTAATAATCATGTGAGCTTTTTTTTACAATCTTATTTCATTCTAACTTTAATACACATCTTTATATTCCACCATAGTGTTCTATTCATTTATGTATTCAATATTTCATTGTATTAGTTCTTTTATGCTAATCCTCATGTTATTCTAATATACTTAATATCATCCTCATTCAAATTCTAGCTTCCTTTCTTTTTTATACATCATCTTATTTTTAAGGAAGTGTATTCCATTATTTCCCCTCTCTGCAATTCCACCCCAATTCTAACTTTCAGTTATGCCACTATAATCCCCAAAAATATTCCCTAATAGTTTTTTCTAATATAACATTTTATTTATCAAATATATCCTTCCTTTTACCACAAATAAAACACCAGTAATCATACTGAATACATTTAACAAGTCCTTGTAGCTCTACTAACAATAATACTATTCATATTAAATTCCAAACTTCCATGATTTAATTAATCAATATTTCAATACCTTATTTTTATACTAATCACCGTTTTTATCATTCAAATTCCATTTCATATATTCCATTGTCGTCCCCCCCCCAATTTCCAATCCTATTCTGGATTTAATTATATCTTTATTGGAAAAAGAAGAAAAAGGAAAGGTAAATTGAGAAAGAATAAATTTTTTAAATCTTCCAGATATTGATGAATGCGAGCGAGACCCTCTCCTGTGCCGAGGAGGGGTCTGCGTCAATACCGAGGGCAGCTTTGAGTGCCTTTGCCCTCCGGGGCATGAACTGACCACTGAGGGCAACGTCTGTGTAGGTGAGTTGTCCATTTGAGAAGTTTTATTTTACGAATGGGTTGAATGGGGAAAAATTCAACTGAAATGGGGACCAAGTCACTCTTTACAACCTTCAGGGGTGTCCCTGGAATCATCTTTGCCAGGGTGGGGGAGAGCACAACAGCAACGAAGGGATCTGGCCCTCCCCACTTGGGCTGGGAGCCACCCATATGCCACTGGCCAGGCAGGCTGGAACACCGAAGGCTGGACTGGAAGGACGCAGAGGCTGATCTGGATAGATGAACCTGTTCCAGTTTTTAGAAAGATTCATTGGCATCAGCACCCTGTTGTTTGCCTAGTTTAATGCCCGGTCTAATCAGAGAATTTCCTCTCCAGCAAAGTCCCAGTCAACAGTCTTTCAAGATAGTTCTCAATTACAAACCTTTCTCAAGCTTGGAGAGGTGCCAGGCCGATATCTTTCAGATGCCACAATATTTAGCAAGAATGCAGGAATGAACTCATTGTCTCCTGCAAAGCCCCACTCTCCTTTCACTCCTCTTTTATTCCCTATGTTCTTACCCAAATCCTTTTCCAATAAGACAAATAATAACCAAAGGGAACAGAGACCTTTTAATGATTCTTACGAAACCCTGGTTAAAAGGCTGCTGCAAACTAAAGCCCATGTCACACTGCACCAACGGATGCAAAGAGGATGTAAAATGGAGAAAAACGCTTGCCATCCATTGGAAAAAGCGATGCATCTGTTGTGTACTCACTGCGTACATCTTTCATATGCTCTATCCGTGAAACATCCGTCTACTGCTATTTCATCCGCTCAAAAAGTTTTGAGCTGCACAAAACTTTTTGAGCAGATGAAATTTCCACTGCGTACAATCTACATCCGCGACACATACGGGCAACAAACATTCTACATCTGTTGTCATCCGTTACACGTCCGCTGTATCCTCTCGGCATCCTCTGGGCATCCGCGCAACTCACATCCTCTCCAGCGGAAAGCGGAAAGAGGGAGGAAGCAAAAAGTACACGGAACATCCACACAGCGTTAGTAGCACGGAAATAGAAAGGATGAAAGTGGATGCAGCTTGGATATAAAGCATTAAAACGGACAAAACGTTCACATATGGGACGTGTCTCAGATATTTAGGATGTCTGGAGGATGTCTAGAGTATGTGGAAGGACACCTAATGGAAAACCGACATTTCCTATAAAAAGGGGGAGGAAATCACCTGGATCTCACTATCAGTCTAGCAGCCTTGGTGTGCAGACCTCTTCAGCTTTGCTCTTGCTCTTCCACATCATCCATTGATGTCCACCATGGATCATCGCACACTCCTTTTGGTAGCCGCTATCATTCAACACCAGACTCAGTCCCGTGAGGTTGAGAGGCCCTTCATCAAGTACCTTGACCCTCATCTGAGTCCTCGCTCTCCTTAGCTGTCTGTACCTGCTGCTGGTGAACCACAACACCCTATGGGAGACGTCATTCACCGTGCACCTGCGGCTTTATTCCTAAATCAGCTCTTGTTCCTGAGCTGTTCCCTTCTTCTGGCAGCTCTGTGCATATGCACATCAGGAACAGGCTCCAGCTGTTCTTCCGCCTCACTGATGTCCAACTCTGAAGGCAGCTGATAACTGTCAGACGGCCCAGGCCCCTTCTCTGCCTCCGACGCAAAGCCGTCATCAGAGCCCTCCCCAGATTCCAGGACTGGCACATATTCCTCACCAACCTTCTCATGACCGAGTCACAGCACAACCCTGACACCCTTGTTTTCGCAGATATCAACGAGTGCTCCCTAAGTGACAGCCTGTGCCTAAAAGGGCGCTGTGTGAACGTCATTGGCACCTACCAGTGTGCGTGTGACTCCGGATACCAGGCTACCCTAGACCGGCAGGGCTGTGTCGGTGAGTTTTCCTCCTTCCTTCTTCCTTTTTTGCAAGATCCAAGGACACATACAGTCTGGAAAAGTGAACTGGGGGGGAAATCTTCCCTTGCTTTCCAAAATCCAGAGGGGAGGACGCGTTGATGGGCTCCAAAGAGCATTACACAATAGGATGGAAGAACCCCAGTCTTTTAAGAGGGGCAGGAAAGGATGATGCAGGGAAATCCCTTGGAGAACAGCCAATCAGGACAGGGCAGATTCAGGATCCTAAAATTTTACCCGGGTTTGGGGGAGGAAGAGGAAAAACTTGGTGGTATTTCCTGGAGGTTGGCATGGCTGTCCAGATCTGATCAGGGGCGCTTCAGGATTTCTCCTGTGGTTCCCTAGAGCAGGAGTCTCCAACCTTTTGGATTTCAGGGAGCACCAAACTCATAATTTTAAATCCCAAAGACCAGAAACCCTGGGAAAACCCCCAAAAAAGTCTGCAGGAAATTCCCTACCCTGTTTTCCTACTGATCGATCATTCTTTATTTGGGATCACAGAATATCGTCTCCAGCTCTGTTCTCAGGGGGAGAGAGAGGAGAGAGACTTTTGGCTTCGTGCAAGGAAAGCAGCAGAAGTCTTTCTTTCTCTCCCTCAAACTCTGCCAGAAATGAGTTTTTGACAGCACAGCCTCTTGGAGCAGGAGGCCTTGCAGGGTCCCAAAGACTTATTTCTGGCAGAGTTTGGGGGAAAGAAAGGAAGACTTTGGCTGCTTTCCTTGCATGCAGCCAAAAGCAGAAGACAGAAGAAGCGGAAAGAAGTAGCCCGGTGGCCAGGCCATGCGAGTGGGGCAACTTCTCCCCCTCCGCTCTTTCCCCCCCTCCCCTCACTACCTTTTGTTTGCAATGATATTTACTGTTGTTTGCAATGCAAGCGATGCAAGCCTTGTGTTCCCATGGGCCATGTGGGCAGGGCAGCCTTGTGTTCCTGCGCAACTTGGATTAATTGCTTTGGGGGAGACATTTCTCTGTGGAGCACCAACATTTTCTCACGGATACCTGTAGTCCCTGGCTCACTGGTTGACAATCACTGCCCTAGAGGTAGACCTTGCTTTAGAACCATTTATTCAGCAACCCAAGGTCTTCCCTACACCATGAGCCACCTCATGCTCCACATAATGACTACAGTGGGGAGAGATGGTGTTGCATGGGGACCTTGTTTAATGACCACAACCATTTAATGACTGTAGTTCTGGGCTCATTTGTGCTCGTAAGTCGAGAAGTACCTGTATTTTGTTGGTGGTAAGAAGGCTACTGCTTCTATGAGGCCACTCCTTCCTCCATGAGGCCACTCCTCCTCCCAGATTGTCTGGAGGCCTCCCCAAATTCTATTGTTTCATTTATTTTATTTTGTTATTTTATTTATTTGCCAAACAGATCTTCAGACTGGATTTGACATTTTTGTCTGCCTATCTCTCGAGTCCTTTCCAAGGACCTTGAATAGACAGATATGGATGTTTGGATGGGGCTGTTATAAATGTCAAGATGTAAGGATGTAAGCTATCCCAAAATATATTGTTTTGTTTTGTTTTATTTTATTTTATTACTATAACTTATCACCATATCATATTTTATTTTATTTTTATATTTTATTTGTTTATATATATATATCATGTCATATTTTTATTTCATTTTATTATTTATTTTATTATATCATATCATTTCTTTTATTTATTATATTATATTATTTTATTTTATTTTTCTTATATATTTTTATTTTATTATTTATTTTTATTTTATTATCATTCATCTTCATATCATATTTTTATTTTATTTTATTATTTATTTATTACTATATCATTTTATTTCATTTATTTTATTTATTATCCCTTTATAAATAACCTGAATTATCATGGCACCCAATTGCTTCACCCTGCAGATATCGACGAGTGCACCATCCTTAATGGCGGCTGTGACACGCACTGTGCCAATGCTGAGGGAAGCTATGAGTGCAGTTGTGGGGAAGGCTATGCACTGATGCCGGATAAGCGGTCGTGTGTGGGTGAGCAGCTAGCCAGGGATACTGCAAAATCCCATTCCCTCCCCACCCCACCCCACTAACCTGCTTTCCAGCTCCATTCTCCTGTGCAGGGCAACGAAAGAAGACCCAGCCGATCAGCTGGGACTCGATGGGAGGCAGAGAAGAGATGGGGTTGGTGGGGCCAGTCAGAGGTGGGATTTGCTGGTTCTCCAAACCACTCAAAATTTTCTTCTATCGGTGGGCATATCTCCAAGTGCAGAATAGGTATAGACAAGATAAGAAATAATACGGAATTGATACAAAACTACATTTTATTAGGCCTAGTCAAAAAAAACATAGCAAAATTTTATAATTATCTATTGGAGATAGAATTAGAGGAAGAAATAGTCAAGGGTAATATGATATCTTGGAGTCGAAACATAGGCCGTAATATTACTTTAATAGAATGGGAGACTCTCTGGAATAGAAATAATAAAGTTACAATATCGGCAGTATACAAGGAAAATGCCTATAAAATGTTCTACATTTTCTGCCTTCTGCACAGAGGTGGATTTGAAGCTATACAGATGCAGATAGATAACTCAACAAGACGTCCATAACAAATTACATTTATTGGTTCATCAGGTATCCTCATAACTCACGTTTGTGATGAAGTTCTTCGATAATGACCAATCCTTTGTATATCTGCCTTGTAGTAAAAGATGGTTATCTCCTAACCCATCTTGTAATGATAGAAAGAAGCTGCCATGAGTTAGAGAGTTCAGGCAAAAGTGAGGAAAACTCCCCCAACCCATCAAGGGTCAATTCAGTGACCAATCAGGATTACAGATGTGGTCACATGGCATGGACTACATTTCCCAGGATATCTTTCACGATATTTACCATGATGTATTTCTTTAAGAGGACAGCTCATAATTCCTAAGTAACTATCCAATTCCCATAGACTGGCTGGGATAGCACACTACAGATGGCACCTCCCCCCTTCAAAACTGGTGAGGATATATCCCAACATGAGCCCAAAATGCTGGAAGTGCAAAAAAAAAAAGGAAGAAACATACTACCACATGTGGTGGCCTTGCAAAGAATCCCAAAAATATTGGCTGAGAATTAAAAAATGGTTGGAAGAAATTACAAAGGAACAAATTGAATTAAAACCAGAATTATTCTTATTAGGGATATTTAGGTAGAAACATAGAAAAAAAGTTAAATACATAATATTACATATATTGACAGCGGCCAGACTGGCTTTTGCTCCATGATGGAAACAAGCCTTCACTCCACCAGAAGAATTGATAATTAAAAGATAATGAGTTGTGCAGAAATGGATAAATTAACCCTAGCCCTGAAAGACAAAGATTCATCAGAATATTACAAAATTTGGGACCATTGGTATAAATGGATTGAGTGAAAACAGACTGTATAATAAACAGTATAAGGTAGATTTGTAGTAGCTGTAGTAAATATATGATAGATATCATTAGATATCAATTATAAATATTGCACAAAACAATGTTACAAACAAGAAATCACGAACTGTCGATGCTGAAAAGTTTTTTTCTTTGTATTGTTCGTGTGGTTTTACTTGTAAAATTAATGAAGTTTATTCAAAAAAACGTTTCTGCTACCAGTTCTCCAGAACTGGTCAGAACCTGCTGAATACCACCTCTGCTTCCCTCCTCCCTTCCAGATATCGATGAATGTGAGGACACACCAGATATCTGCGATGGTGGCCAGTGTACCAACATCCCTGGGGAATACCGCTGCCTCTGCTTCGATGGCTTCATGGCGTCCCTGGACATGAAAACCTGCATTGGTAAGATCATCTTGGAGGCCTCCCATCATGTTATCTGTACTTCTTGGAGTGGGAAAGGGGACGCCTGCAACCAGCTCCCTTCTCTTCCCCCAGATGTGAATGAATGTGACCTGAACCCCAACATCTGTCTGCACGGGGAATGCGAGAACACCAAGGGATCCTTCATCTGCCATTGCCAGCTGGGCTACTTCGTCAAGAAGGGGACGACGGGCTGCACAGGTTGGTAGGCCATTCACTGCAGGAGAAAATCAGGCACAGCCAACAGGATGGCGATGTCTAGCAAGTCATCAGCCTGGAATCGTTACATTGCCACAAATGTCAACTCAAAAATATTTCTCTGGTCTTTTAGAGTTCTCAGTAGAAAGGGAGTGGGGGAAGTAATGCATCTCTCATATGCTTTAGTAGATAATGCTAGGCGGACGAAGCTTCTGATGTGTAAGATTATTACTGGGGAGCCATCAGATGGTGCTCCACTCAAAATCCAAAAAAGAAATACTTAGACTCCATTAATTAGAGAAAAAATATATTTTACTGGAAGTCAAGTGATAGCAACAAAAGAATTCTGAATCTGAGAAAATAAGTGTGTAAATGACATATCCAAAGTAATGGCAACATTCCCATCCCCAATTGTTCAATTGGCTCATCCAGTTAAAAGTTGTATATAGCATCATGTGGGCATCTCCAGGTGGTGATGAGGCCTCTGTCCGTTGACCTTGACATATTTTGATAAACAGTTGCAGCTACACATAGCATAGGATAGAAGCCTAAGCAAGAAACTTCCTCCTTCCTTCCCCCATTACTTATGACTTTCTTATGACAGAAAGATGCAAAGAAAAGGAAAAAAATCTTGAAGGCTGACAGGAGCATGATTGTTGACTCTTGACTATGGATGTGTCCCATTGGAGAATATACATCCAGGGGGTGGGGGAAGACCAGAGTCAAGGTTGAGATGAGTGATGTGTCTTCGAGTTGGCTGCACACAAGTAACGCCAATATGGTCACTCCTAATAAATGATTTTTTTAAACTCTGAGAGATGCAGCTAGAGACTCATGATTTGAATGGGAGGGAGGATTGTCAGAGCTCTGGCAATACACAGTCCAACTCCAAAGCCTCTTGAATTGGTGCCAGTTTAGTATTGAAGCTTCATTGACTCAATCAGGTATCTTCAAACTTGTCAACTTTAAATGTTGTGGACTTCCAGACTCTCAACTTTAAGATTTATGTTCCAAAGTTGTTTTTTCCAGAGGCAACTGGACTTTCTGGGTTTTTTTCCTTTTGAAGACATTTCACTTCTCCTCCGAGAAGCTTCTTCAGTTCTTACTGGATGATGAGGAATGGAAGGATTTGTATTCCTTGCAGACAGCTGGTCATTTACATTCTTTCAGGGAATCATTGTGACCACCTGGAGGTTTGTCTATGTCCTCAGGATTACCTGAGTAGTGCAAACAGGTGTGGAGCCTTCTTGGAACAGTTGAAAGGACTGTGTTGTAGATTGGAGATAGATGATGTCCTCATCTATCACCACTCAGGTGATCCTGAGGACACAGATAAACCTCCAAGTGTCCTCAAGGACTCAAAAGAATGCAAATGACTAGCTGTCAGGAAGGGGTATAAATCTTTCCATCCCCCACCATCCAGTCAGAGCTGAAGAAGTGTTAAGAGTTTGCAGCAACCCAACCTACTGAAATAATTCAATAGGATTCATTTATAGAAGAAACTTGTTTATATACAATAATATAAATCATGATGCATGTATACAATACCCATGCAGCTCTTGCAACATGGTAGCAAGTACAAGGTCCAGAAGCCAGAACCACCAGAACTCAGAATTCACAGAAGCTCTATATTTATATATACCAGTAACCCTAAGCCACACCCAGTCTCCAAGCTATCTGACATGGGTCACAACAGGTGCTGTTTCCCATTGGCTGACTTGAAGAAGGAGAGATTTAACCTGGAAATAAGTAGAATCTTTCTGACAGTGAGAACTATCAACCAATGGAACACCTTGCCCTCGGAAGTTGTGGGAGCACCATCACTTGAGACTTTCAAGAAGAGATTGGACTGCCATTTCTCTCCTGCTTTGGGGGGGGGGGGGGTTGGATGAGATGACCTACAAGGTGCCTTCCAACTCTGATTACCTGTTTGTTGTTATGGCTATCCCAGCTCATAATTTCTTCTATACTGGCAAGAAGCTTCTCGGACAAGAAGCGAAACGTCTTCAAAGAAAAAACAGAAAGTCCAGTTGCCTCTTTGGGATAAAAATGACTTCCCTAGACATTTAAGTTTTGTGGACTTCAACTCCCAGCATGCCTAGCTGAGGAATTCTGGGAATTGAAGTCTTAAAGTAGCCAAATTTTGGAAAACCTTCCGGACTAGATTCTTATAAATAAGTTTGAGCAATTGAATCCTTTTTGAGCTGCCACTTAGCATGTGGCCCTGATTGTTTGCGCCTGACACTCAGTAGTGGGATTCAAAAAAAAAAATTATTACTGGTTCTGTGGGCGTGGCTTGGTAGGTGCGGCAGGGGAAGGATACTGCAAAATCTCCATTCCCACCCCACTTCAAGGGAAGGATACTGCAAAATCTCCATTCCCACCCCACTCCAAGGGAAGGATACTGCAAAATCCCAATTTAGTTTACTTTAATTTATTGTCATAGCACCTCATACAATGAAATCAAACACCATCTTCAGTGCACACCATGACCATGAAAATAAACACAAACTCACATCCTTCATACTCCACACATAGAATTGAAAACCCCCAACAACGCACCAACACTGCACTATACAGAAGAATTCAACAGAGCTCCTGCCCTGGGATAGAAGCTGTTTCCTCTCCACTTCAGGGGAAGGATATCCTGCAAGAAAATCCCATTCCCTCCCCACCCCCCTGACCTGCTTTCCAGCTCCATTCTCCTGTGCAGGGCAACCAAAGAAGACCCAGCCAATCAGCTGGGACTCGATGGGAGGCAGAGAAGAGATGAGGTTGCCGGGGCCAGTCAGAGGTGGGATTGGCCGGTTTTCCGAACTACACCAAATTTCTGCTACCGGTTCTCCAGAAATGGCCTGAACCTCTGCTGATTATGCCAGCTCTCTCTCTCTCTCTCTCTCTCTCTCTTTATCTGTGATGCTGTATAATAAAATAAATAAAATGGAATAAAAGGAATAAAAGCCAGAGAAATTAAGGGAAAAATGAAGGAATTTGCTGGTATGAGAAATTAAAAGACGAGAACTGTGAAGCAGAGCTGGCTCTCAATTCGCCATCAGGACCTCCAGCCAGAAGCCCACTGGGGCAATTTTAAAAACTGAAATGCAAAGTTTTTCTGCCCAATATCATGCCCCTGTTAGAATCTGATTCCGAGGGAGAGGTGAAATAGCTGACAGGTGTGGGAGTGCGGCTCTGGTGGCTGTAGAGGAAACTGGGGAAGGGCACAGTCTGGCTGGGCATTCAGAAGAAGACCCAGGCCTAGGGCACATAGGGAGGAATGGATAAGGGAATAACATGGCTTACGGGGGAGAAAATGCCCCTGATTCCCTTCATTAGCTTCAGCTGGGAAAACAGGATAAAGAGGGTGTTAGGGATAACATTGTTCACCCTAACTGGTTTAGGTGAAATAATAACTATGAATCATAGTTAGTGTATGCAGCTTTAACTGTAAAATAGCAATTGTGGGAGTGCTTATGAAAACCATATAAAAGTAGCAAGGCTACGGCTTGCTCTCTCTCTCTCTGGCTTTGATGATCCCTGATTACTGCTTGGAATCAAGACTGCATTGTTCGAACGGGAGAGACAACAAAGGACTGATTTATGTGAACTGACATAGGATATTCTACATGGACTTTGCTAACTGAGTATCCCTGAATGGACTGACTACATGGTAAATGAATATTGGACTGTTTTTGACTATGCTATAAACTTATACTGGAATAAAATATATTCTTGATAGCACAAGCGTATCTGTTATTTTTACTGTATGTTAATAAACATACAAGCTTAGCTCACTCATTTATCTGTGTGCCTATCTGACTAACGCTGCACATTCTGTTTAGCTTGTCTACCTAACCCTGGTTGGGGAACCCAGGCTTAACACTGGTTATGGGCCCAGAGGCTGCAAAGTCAGTTTAACTAGGTTAAACAGATTTATGTTAAAAGTGAGAGTTTGTATTGTTATACATTACAGTAAACAGACAGCTGTGTTTTATTAATTATATTTTTATATCCATATAAGAAAACATGGCACTAGTCAATTTACAAAGTTTGTCCCTTATATCCAAGCTGGATGGAACAAACTATGTATCATGGTCTACAAAATGTAGTCTACTTCTACGAAGTGAAGGTCTGTGGAACATAATTGAAAATCCACCAAACGTAGAAGAATGGGATCCAGAGGATGAGGAAGACAGACTAAAGATAGAAGAATTTAAGTATAAAAATCAATAAGCCATTTGCATAATTGCGTTAACCTTAACTGATCAACAGCTTGTTTATATCCATGGAGAGAAAACGGCTTTTGGGTGTTGGCAGAAGCTGAAGAGGATTTATGTCCGAGATAAGGTTGGTGCACACATAAATCTAACACGGAAGCTTTTCAGGACACATCTCCAAACAAATGGTGATATGCAGAGTCATTTAAAAACTATGCAAAGCATTTTCCAAGAATTAAACGAGAAAGAGCTTATATTCTCTGAACAACATCAAGTTTATATAATTCTATCTTCCCTTGATAAAAGTTATGAAAACTACGTAACTTCACTTGAAATTTTGCCAAAGGAAAATTTAACTTTAACTGATATAACTGGCAGATTGATTGAAGAGGCCAGAAGAAGGCATGAAAGAGATGAATTAAGGAGGGAGCAACCTCAAAAAGAAGATAATGAATCTCCTACTGCATACGCAATTAAAAGGTGCTTTAATTGTGGAGGAAGAGGACATTTGGCAAGATTTTGTAAAAAGGCAAAGCGCCAGAACGCTGGCCAGAATACTACAAATCATCAAAAGATAAATAAACATTTAGAGTTAGCCATGTATACTAACGGAGCTGTAAGAAATAATTTATGGGTGGTTGACAGTGGGGCATCCCATTGTATAACAAATGATAACAAAAAGTTTATAAAAATGACCCAGAGTAAACAGCAGATATCGTTAGCCAATGGCTGGAAACTGAAAGCTATAGGTGAAGGTATAGCATATTGTTCTTTTATAAAAGAGAATGTAAAAATGTTATATGTACCACAACTTAAGTTTAATTTAATTTCAGTCAGAATTTTGGTTAAACTAGGATATGTAGTTACATTTAAGGGAGATAACTGCATACTTGAAAAAGAAGATAAGAGAATTACTGCAACTTTAAGAGGTGGATCATATGTGTTAAATGATGATGGTTTAAAGGTGGCTAACACAATTTATGAAAATAAGAAACCTCATGATGAATGTATTCACTTGTTACATAGAAGGCTAGGGCATTTAAATTTTAAAATGCTTAAGAAAACTGTTGAATTGTCTAAGGGAATAAGTTTAAAATCTTGTGATAAGTATTTGCAATGTAATGCCTGTAATCAAAATAAGAGCAGGGTCATACCGGCTAATAGAGTTGATGGATTTACTACTAAAGAGCCTTTAGAAGTAGTATTTGCTGATTTAATAGGTCCGAAAAAAACCAAGTGTAGGAGGAGCTCGCCACATACTAAGTATAATGGATCACTATTCTAGATATGGGTTTTGCTATTTAATGAAGAGCAAAACTGAAACATATCAAAATCTATTTAATTGGCTAAAATTCGCTGAAAGAAAAACCAAAAAGAAATTAGTAACTCTCATTACTGATAATGGCACAGAATTTACAAATCATAAATTTAAAAACAGACTAAGACAATTAGGGATTCAACATAAAATGTCTGCACCATATAGGCCACAACATAATGCCTT
>BLBF01000091.1:1383670-1414199 GCA_015471245.1 Laticauda colubrina | reverse complement strand
TGTCTGTCATTATTATGCACTGACTTGATTTTCTACAAACAGTTATTGTTGGACATGGGTATAACTATAAAAGATTCCATTATGGTATATGAGGATAACCAAGCAGCTATAAAGTTAGCTACTAGTATTGCTGTAAAAACTAGATCAAAACATACTGACTTAAGATATTTGAATGTAAGAGAATCAGTGAAGAATGAACTGATAAAATTGGAATACTGCATGTCAGAAGAAAACATTGCAGACCAATTTACAAAAGCTCAAGGAGCAACTAAGTTTAAAGAAAGTTGCGAAAAATATTTTCTAAAGATGTAAATGATTCATAGTTATTATGTAACCTAAAAGGGGAGAATGTTAGGGATAACATTGTTCACCCTAACTGGTTTAGGTGAAATAATAACTATGAATCATAGTTAGTGTATGCAGCTTTAACTGTAAAATAGCAATTGTGGGAGTGGTTATGAAAACCATTTAAAAGTCGCAAGTCTACTGCTTGCTCTCTCTCTCTGGCTTTGATGATCCCTGATTACTGCTTGGAATCAAGACTGCATTGCTCGAACGGGAGAGACAACAAAGGACTGATTTATATGTGAACTGACATAGGATATTCTACATGGACTTTGCTAACTGAATATCCCTGAATGGACTGACTACATGGTAAATGAATATTGGACTGTTTTTGACTATGCTATAAACTTATACTGGAATAAAATATATTCTTGATAGCACAAGCGTATCTGTTATTTTTACTGCATGTTAATAAACATACAAGCTTAGCTCACTCATTTATCTGTGTGCCTATCTGACTAACGCTGCACATTCTGTTTAGCTTGTCTACCTAACCCTGGTTGGGGAACCCAGGCTTAACAGAGGGTGTTTGCGCACAGCTCCTTGCTGGAAGCAAAGCGTGCATTATCTTTGTTTGTCACATCTTATCTGGGTTCTGGCATCCCCCCATCTGTGTGTGTTTCATTATCTTTTGAAGTCTGCAATTCCTTTTCCTGCCCTGTCTCATTAATTGCTGCAGTGTGATTTGTGTTGGTTTTTATTTATAATTTATATGTTCTTTGGGTTCGGACAGAATTTCTTCCCTTTAAAAACTGTTCTTAGGAGAGTTTTTTTTCTCCAGCTGATGATAACTGGATATTGGGGGCCAAGTTGGAGGTATTAAAGGGACTTTACTTATTATTGTGACTTTGTTGCTTTTGTGCCACGCCCCTTTGGGTCATCACACCCATCAAGAACACAAGCTCACTTTTTCCTTCCACCCCACAGACATCGACGAGTGTGAAATTGGGGCTCACAATTGCGACATGTACGCTTCATGCATCAATATCCCAGGGAGCTTCCGATGTAAGTGCCGGCTGGGCTGGCTCGGCGATGGGCTGAAATGCAATGGTGAGTGACCAAGGCCAGGGGAAAGGCAGCTGGACATTTGTCTTGGCTCAAGGGGGGAGGATTTGCAATCAGTCTTGTGGCCACATTTGAGGGGAAGAATTTTGGAAGCCCCAGGTAGGTTTCGCAATGCAGGATAGGGGAATCTCTGAGCCCACAGAGTTGGTCCTTGACTTATATTAAAAAGATGTAGTAACTCTAGAAAGAGTGCAGAGAAGAGCAACAAAGAGGATTAGGGGACTGGAGGCTAAAAACAGTTGCTGTAATTGGGGGTGTCTAGTCTAGGGAAAAGAAGGACTAGAGGAGACATGATAACAGGGTTTTGATATCTCAGGGGCTGCCCCAAAGAAGGGGGGGGGCAGTCAAGCAATTCTCCAAAGCCCCTGAAGGCAGGACAAGAAGCAACGGATGGAAATCAATAAAGGAAAAAAACTACCTGGAATTAAGGAGAAATTTCCTGAAAGTGAGAACAATGAATGAATCAGTGAAATGATTTGCCTCCAGAGGTTGTAGATGCTCCAAGACTGGCAGTTTTTAAGAAAAGTTTAGACAACCATTTGTCTGAAATGGTATAAGGTCTCCTACCTGAGCAAGTGGGTTGGACTAGAAGACCTCCAAGGTCCCTTCCAACTCTTGTTATTTTGTTATTCCGCCCGTCTCCAGTTCTATTCTGTTCTGTTCTATTCTTCATTCTTCTGTTCTGTTCTATACTTTTCTATACTATTCCTATTCCATTCTATTCTATCTTCTATTCCTATTTTTATTCTATTCTAAATTCTTCTCTATTCTGTTCTATATTCTATTTTGCTCTATTCTACTCTATACTATACTATTCTAATGCTATTCTATTCTATTCTAATGCTATTCTATTCTATTCTATTCTATTCTATTCTAATGCTATTCTATTCTAATCTATTCTATTCTAATCTATTCTAATTCTATTCCATTCAATTCCCTTCCTCTTCCCCCCTCCTCTCTTCCCTTCCCTCCCCATTTTCTATTCTATTTTCTATTCTGCTCTGTTCTATTCTATACTATTCTATACTATTCCTATTCTATTTTCTATTCTATTCTATTTTCTATTCTGCTCTATTCTATTATATATTCTATTTTGCCCTATTCTATTCTATTCTATTCTATTCTATTCCATTCTATTCTATTCTACTCTAATTCTATTCCATTCCATTCAATTCCCTTCCCTTTCCCTCCTCCTCTCTTCCCTTCCTTCCCCATTTTCTATTTTTTCTATTTTCTATTCTGTTCTGTTCTATTCTGTTCCTGTTCTATTCTATTTTCTATTCTATTCTATTTTCTATTCTGCTCTATTCTATTCCTATTCTATTCTATTGTATTGTATTTTCTATTCTATTCTATTTTCTATTCTGCTCTATTCTATTCTATTCCTATTCTATTCTATTCTATTCTATAAAATTCCTGTTCTATTCTATATTTTATTCTATTCTATTTTTAAGCCAGCCAGGAAGGACACAAATTGTAGTCACATAATGTCTCATTTAACGATCCCAGTGATTCACTTAATGACCCTTAATGGGGGAAAGGGTTCTAAAACCATGGGTGAAGTCATGTGGTACCCCACAGAAAAAAGACACCACTTAATAATGAATGTGTCGATCTTTACCAGGGGTCATAAGATGAGGACTCCCTGTATCCAGCGGGAGGATCCAAGGCCTGGAAGGATTGGCTGGGGTGGGACTTTCTGAGACTTTCCCCTTCAGCTCCTTCCTGTTTTCCTCCTTTCCAGATCTAGACGAATGTGCCACCGAGGCTCACAGCTGCAACCTGAATGCCAACTGCCTTAACACGCCAGGCTCATTTCGCTGCGCCTGTCAGGAGGGCTTCAGCGGCGACGGCTACTCCTGTTCTGGTGAGGGAGAAATGTTTATGTCTGAGGGGTTGTGGGAGCTTTCCTGGCTCTGAGCCAGCCTGCTGCACCCACCTTTTCATCTCCAGAAGGTGTTCTGACCCACGCCCTTTTCCAACAAATCAGACACAATCCAAAGGGAACAGAAACCTTGTAATGCTTTTGCAAAACAATTAGCTGTGATAAGCACAAGCCTTGCCAAACTGTGCGAGACTCGCCAAAAGATAACAGACAAGAAGTAATTTGCAAAATAAGAATCTTCAAATATAAACTCAAGATACTGGAATGTCCACGAGGCTGGAGTTTTCAAAATGTCTTTGCTTCCTGCAAAGTACATTCGTTTCACAGCTGGCTCTTATCTTCTTGAAGAAGGGGCCAGTACTTTGCAGCCTTACTCCCAAGTCGCCCGTGCTGCTGTAACTGCTCTTTCCTCCAAGCAACTCTGCGCGCATGTGCGCTTGGCACAGGCTCCTCGGGAACCTCCTCATTGCAGCTGCCAGCCCCCACAATCTCCCAAGGCAGCAGTCTACTCCCTAATGGTCCTGGCCCCTAATCTGAGTCCTCGCTCTCCTCAACCGTCCGCACCTGCTGCCGGCTAACCACAACAGAAGGCCTATTTCTCCCTCTCCCCAAATCCTCCTCAGCCGATGTCACCAACTGGTAGTCCATGAGAAAATTTTTGGCGGTCCCGCAGAAAAATTATTTCCATTTGTTTATATTGGACTCAATCAGGGGTCCCCTGGACCAGATACATGCCATGAACATTTGTGTGGCTGCAGAGAGTCTCCCCCTTCAGAATCTTTTTGTGTGGGTTGGAGAAGGGCAGAAATTCTCACTTGGCGTCTACTTCATCCTCTTCACTTTGGGCGAAGGCTGGAGGGAGGCGAAGAGCCAGAGGGCCTTGTTCCAGTGGGACTGTAGCATAGGCTAAGCATCTCAGCCCACTGAGCATCCAGGCACTGCCAGGACCTGGCCTTGCACTCCCGCAGGTCTTCCCTCTGCTTGGAAAGCCCATGCTCCTAGTCCTCAGTATGGTACTTCTGCTGAGCCTCCTTCTCAGCCAGATCCAATGTGAACTGAGCCAGCTATATGGCCAACTCTTTCTCCTGGTGGCTGCTTCACTCCAACCACTGCTTCCTGTTGGGGCCCTAAGGAGCCTGGGTGGGCAGGCAAGGAGTGGCTGGGAAGGGAGGGATGAGTAGAGGCCAGCGAGGTGTCCCTCAATGTGAGTGACATTCAATTGGTACGGCCACCCAGACATATGACCACCTAGCCACGCCCACCTAGCCAGTCATTAGGCAGATCATATTAGTGGTCCGCGGGATTTAAAATTATGAATTTAGTGGTCCCTGAAGCCTGAAAGGTTGGTGGCCCCTGCTCCTAAGCATTAAAAATGGTGGCTAATACAGTTTGGTTATTCAACTTACACTAAAAAAAATTTTGGGGGGTGAGCCGCAAGGGTCTTGGAACACTAAAGGGAGAAACGGGTCGCACTTTTCATCCATCCGTAAGCTTTGTGAGCTTGGAAATGGCCATGCCTCCATGGCAGCCATTTTGTGAGGGTACCTACGATGTGGCCTCAGAGTCCCAAAGGAATCTGCCTGACTGAGAAGATTGCGACCTTTTGATTGAATCACCCCAGCTAACAGGCATTTTCGTAGTGATCCACCAAGGGTCTTGGCAGGGTATTATGGGTGTGGTTCAGTGGTGGTGTCAACTCATAAAATATTTATATGGTCTTTTTAGGGTTGCCAACAGAAAGGGAGGGGAGGAGCAGTGCAGCCGTTTGCAAACCAAAACTGCATTCCATAAATGTTTTCAAAGATAGTAACTAGATGACTGAAGTTTCTGACGCACAAAATTCTAACTGGAGACCCTGATTGATGACTCTGGACTATGGATGTGTCCCATTGGAGAATATGGATTACGATGCACCCAGGGGGTAGAAAACCAGGGTCAAGGGTGACAATGAATTATGTATCTCGGAGTCAGCTACACCAGGCAGTGCCGGCACGTTAACTCCCAATAAATCCTTTTTGAGTTTTTGAAGTTTGACTCGAGACTTATGATTTAAATGGGGGTCACTGCCGGAGCCCTGACAGGTGGTATGCTGCCGGTTCACACTGGTTCTAATGATTCAGTAGTGCCGGCCAGCAGTTGGCCCTGCCCACCCGCCCCTGCCCTTTCCCGTCCTATATTTCCTTTGTTTGTAGCTCAGCTGATAGGCACAACAGAGCGGATTGCCATGCCTCAGCTGTTTTACTCACCAGCACTGATAGTAAGGTAAGTGTCGGGCTCTGAGTTCACTACTGAGCCAGTACACACCTTGCAGCAAGTCAGCTGGCAGTGGAGAATTTCACCTTAGCTCTGCTGACACTGGATCTGTATAGTTGCTTGTGTGCTAGCCGATGGTGTTGAAGGTGGGCTTTTTTCATGTATTTCATGTATTGATGTGGTGCATAATGTTAGAGGGGGGTGGGGCACATATAGGTGGTAATTAAGCATTAAGTTAAGACATGGTGAAGGTGGCACCAGGTGGGGATTAGTTAGTGAGGGTTGGAATAGGTTAGGGATGTAGATGTGTTATAGGGCCATGATGGCGAACCTATGGCATATGTGCCACAGATGGCACACAGAGCCATTTGTGCCAGCACATTAGCCATAAGCAAACTTACTTCTCTGCGTATACACGCACTTCCCAGCTGATTTTCGGCCTCCCAGAGGCTTGAGGAAAGCCTTTGTAGGCTGAAAAATAGGCCCATTTTATCACTTCCTGTTTTTCTGGGAAATACCGGAAACGATGAAACAGGCCACATTTTTCGGCCTGCAAAGTCTGCAGAAGCTTTCGTGCAGGGGGCATGGGGGCGCACACACAATGGCTTCTGGGGTGCTGGCATGCAAGTGCTCGCGCACAAGTGCACACACAATTTTTGGCACAGGAACCCAAAAAGATTAGCCAACACTGTTATAGGGTTAATAGCATTTAGGGATAATAGGTGAGGTGTGACCAGAATTAGAACTGTGTATAGGCCAGGGTGTGGTGGGGTAGGTCTCATGATAATGGCAATAAAAGGACAGGGAGCAAACTCAAACCCAATGCTAACCTTGCCTGGCTTTTTGCCATTCTTTCCTGATTAGAGTATTTGTTGTTTGCTAATATATTGAATAAACCATCATTATCCTAAAGAGGAGCTGGAGTTTGGATTCAGTTAAAGACAAATCTTCAATACTCAAGGACTGGCTGAGATTAAGTTTTCATGCTTAAAACTGCCCATTTTAGAATGTTCCACGTGTCCCCCCTCGGAACCGGTAGTAAAATATTTTGAATTTTACCACTGGTGTGGTTGTTGGCTGAGAGGAAGGCCTGACTATGCCATGTTTTGCCCTCCAGATGTGGACGAATGTGCCGACAATGTCAACCTCTGTGAGAATGGGCAGTGCCTCAATGCCCCTGGGGGCTACCGGTGTGAGTGCGAAATGGGATTCAACCCCACGGAAGACAGCAAAGCTTGCCAAGGTGAGCTCATTTGGGAACTGGAGGGTTGAAGGAATTGGGTATTCATGAAAAGAAAGATAATGTCAGACCTGGACCCAACTTGGTCTTTTTGGAAAGAAACCCTCTCAACTCCGTTTGTAGCGAAAATATTATTTTCACTAAAAGCTACCCCAGTTACACTTAGCAAGTGTAAAGTTAGCAAAGCCAGAACTAAGGATGTGCGCGCGAAGATTCCCAAGTTAAATTTCTATGGAGATTCTCCGTCATCCAGGTCATGGTTGTCACAACTTTGCTCTGTTTCCCCAGGAGACAACTGGACATTTTGTTTTTTTTCCTTGAAGAGGTTTCGCTTCTCATCCAAGAAGTTTCTTCAGTTCTAGAAGGCAGTCAGAGCTGAAGAAGCTTCTTAGATGAGAAGCAAAAAGTCTTCAAAGAAAAACAAGAAAGTCCATTGCCTTTTGGAAAAAGCATCTTTGGGATTCCCTAGTTAACGTTCCTTTTTCCATTCCACTCCTCCTGTTATCTCCCCGGGGTCCAGACATATTCAGAGAAGATGTTTGGGTAACTGTCCCTGCAAAGGTTGGATAGATGGAGAGGTGTTACAATCCATTCCCAGGTCAGTGGCCATGGGATGTCCCTGGATGGTATGAAGATTGCTTTTAGTTTCCCTTGTCTTTCTACAGTTCCTTCCCCTCAAGGATGACAGGCTAGGGGTGACATGAGAGCAGTCTTCCAATATCCTAGGGGCTGCCCCAAAGAAGAGGCAGTCAAACTATTTCTCCAAAGCAATTGAGGGCAGGACAAGAAGCAACAGGTGGAAACTAATCAAGAAGAGAAGCAACTTAGAACTAAGGAGAAATTTCCTGACAGTTAGAACAATTAATCAGTGGAACAAATTGCCTCCAGAAGCTGGGAATGCTCTAACACTGGAAGTTTTTAAGAAGATGTTGGATAACCATTTGTTTGAAGAGGTGTAGGGTTTCCTGCAGGAGGTTGGACTAGAAGACCTCCAAGGTCCCTTCCAACTCCAGCTGCCTGCAATTTGGCAGTTCAAATCCCACTAGGCTCCAGGTTGACTTAGCCTTCCATCCTTCTGAGGTGGGTAAAACGAGGACCCAGGTTGTTGGGGGGACCAAGAGGCTGACTCTGTAAACCATATAGAGAGGGCTGGGAAGCACTGGGAAGTGGTCTATAAGTCTAATAAATAGCCATATTTTCTTAGAAGCTTCGAGGCTGCCAGTGCTAGTGCTAGTACTAGTGCTTTTCTGTTAATCTTCTCAAAAGTTTGAGCCAGAGCATGGATGGGCCTGGGAATCAGACCCGGGTCCAATAAAACACCATTTGAATCCACAACGAGTCAGGAACGGACAAGATGCTTGAATGCAACAAATGCTCATCTTGTTATGGGGAACTTTTGGCAGCTTTTTGAATCAAGAATTTTAAGGTTGAAGCCACCAAAATCCGCTGTCTTTCCTTTCAGACATTGATGAATGCACCTTCCAGAATATCTGCGTCTTTGGCACCTGCCAGAATCTTCCTGGGATGTTCCGTTGTGCCTGTGACGATGGGTATGAGCTGGACAGGAGCGGTGGGAACTGCACAGGTGAGCAGAAAGGACCCATCCTCGCTACAGGTAGTCCCACCGCCATTTCTTTTGCCAACTTTCTGAAGTTGGAACGCCACCGAAAAACATGAATCACCGACCGGTCTTTGCATTCCTCTGCCCATTCCTCACTTGCAAACACAAACTAAGGAGATTTCCACCGCAACAGTGCCAGTGGTTTGGCAGCTCCTTCTGCCAAGGATGTGGCCCCATCAGCCATTCCCAGACAGTGCTTAACTCCTTTCCTCATCTCTCTCTCTCTCTCTCTCCAACAGACATCAATGAGTGTGCCGATCCCGTGAATTGCATCAACGGCCTTTGCGTTAATACTCCAGGCAGCTACCTCTGCAACTGTCCTCAGGACTTCGAGCTGAACCCCACCGGAGTGGGGTGTGTCGGTAAGGAGGACCCCCCACAGGGTGTGCACAGGCAGATCCACCATGCAGTGCTGTCGATGACATTATTGTATTCCATAAACTTATATGCCACCTATTGTTCTGACCTAGGCTTCCCAAAATCATGAAGCCGACTCCTCGTCCCAGTAAAACCCCTTTTATTTAGGTTAAAGTGAATTCCTCTTCAGCAAAGTCCTGGCAAACAGTCTTTCATGAGATTTCACAACAACAGACCTTTATCAGGCTTGGAGAGTTGCCAGGCCGATATCTTCCAAATGCCACGCTGTAGCAGCAATTACTTGTCAAGAGGT
Organism: Laticauda colubrina; assembly: GCA_015471245.1. NCBI lineage: Eukaryota > Metazoa > Chordata > Lepidosauria > Squamata > Elapidae > Laticauda > Laticauda colubrina. The sequence goes on along the minus strand of BLBF01000091.1, from coordinate 1,405,120 downwards.
TAGGAACAGATCTTCACCCTAATGAACTGAACTAATTGTCTCCTGCCAAACTCCATTCCCTTTTACTCCTCTTTATTCTTTATTCACTCCTCTTTATTTATGGGAGGGGCCATTCACTGCCCACCTGAGTCTTTACTCCCGAGTCATCCCTTGTTCCTTAACTGTTCCCTTCGTCGAGCATGTGCACACTGGGAACAGGCTTCAGCTGTTCTTCTGCTCCACTGAACTCTGACTCCAAAGGCAGCTGATAATTGTCAGATGGCCCTGGCCCTATCTCTGCCTCCGACGGAGAGCCCTCGTCAGAGCCTTCCCCAGACTCCAGGATTGGCCCTTGTTCCTCCCCAACCTCCTCACTGTCCAAGTCTGCCACAACACCCATCTCCCTGTGCAAAGCAACTTGCAGCAGCTTCCAATTCTTCCTGTTCTTGTGCCCTATCTGTCATCGGACATTGGTGATCGTGTTGGCGATCCTATTTTAATCAACAGCTGCACAAGAAAGAGCTGCTGAGTTTTGTCCAAACCAGACAAAATTAGATTTTGAAGCCATGATATTCTTCTTCTGCTTGGAGCTCGTTTGCCTTCAATCTTTCCCTGGAGGATGAAGTGAAGGGTACTGTACTTTTCCAGACGTCACATCCCGTGTCCGAAATATTCTAACTTTTTGCTTTTTAATGGTTTTGATGATTTCTCTTGGCTTTCCCAAGCGGCTTATCACCTCCTCATTTCTGAACTTATCTCTCTATACGTCATCCTTAGTGAAGCGTGCAAACCAACATCTGCATTTCCTTCATTGGGTGAGGAGAGCACCTCTTTCTCCTCCTGTCCTGGCCACTTTTTACAAATTACACGATTGAGAGCATTTTAACAAACTGCGTCCCTCTTTGGTTTGGTGGCCGCAGCGCCTCAGATAGAAAGTCTCTTCAGAGAGTGGTAAGGGCAGTGGAGAAGATCATATGAAGCTCGCTTCCTGTTATTCAGGATGCTCCTTATAAGTACTCTGGGCTTAGAGCTCAAAACATTGTTAGAGACCCCACATCCCTACTTCACGGTCTGTTTCTGTTGCTATTCTCTGGGAGGGCATTTTGAAGAATTTCTAGCAGGACTACCGAATTCTTCAATGGCTTTGTTCCCTATGCCATTCCTCTGGTAAATTTGCAAGATTTGTTTCTCTCACCATGTACATGGATACATCCAAACTAGACTGTCATGTTTCTCTGTCATATAATATATGTGGATATTTTTTGTATTGAATGGCGTGATGGGCTAGAGGTGGAACTTTCACCACACAATCAGGAGGCTGTTAGTTCAATCCTAGATAGAAGCAGATATTTCTCTCTCTGGGTACACTGAGAATATATCTACCAGCCAAAACTCTGCATTGGCAACAGGAAGGGCATCCGGCCATTAAAACACTCTGCTAGCTCCATTCATTTGCTCAGACTCCACCCTACAAGGGATCATTTAATGAAGTTGATGATATACATAATTTCATGTTTATTTATTCTGTCATGTTTATGTGGGGTAACTCTTTGAGAGCTGCAAGCAACAAAATTTCATTTTCATGTATGTCGATTAGCATACATTCCAAGTGACAATAAAGTTATTCTAAGAGTAAGTCATCAACTTCCTCCTCCTGCAGTTTTCCTTCACTTTCCTTCTGTCTCCCTCCCTCTCTCCTTCCCCAGACACCCGAGTGGGGAACTGTTTCCTGGACACGCAAGACCGTGGCGATGGCGGGATCTCATGCAGTGCTGAAATCGGCGTGGGTGTTACGCGGGCATCCTGCTGCTGCTCCCTGGGCCGGGCTTGGGGGAACCCCTGCGAGCTGTGCCCGGCTGCCAACACCAGTGAGTAGAGCAGCCACCATGCCAGGCTGAATCACTGGAATGATTGATTTGTGTGGCTGATTTCCTGTGGGATGTTTGCCCCTCAAATACTGGAAGATTACAAGGTGTGATCTTCTTCCTGAAGAAATTTCAAAGCAAAGTGTGATCACATCCTTGACACCCTAGATTTGCTGACCCCTTCTCCATGGCCAGGAAACTTGTGGGCAAATCCGAAAAGCAGAATGGTTTAATCCAAGGGACCTCAAGGACTCACCAAAACATAATTTTAAATCCCGCGGACCACTAACATGAATTTTGACTAATGGCAGCTTGCTGACATTGGTGGGAAAGTTGGTCCCATATTCCAGAGCTGCAATAATCACAGGACTGGCCCTTTAGTCATCCCAGAGCAGCTGCTCCTCCACCTAGGTGCACTGGCCTGCCATGGACTGGAACAGCTGCTCCAGGATGATCAAAGCGCCAGTCCTGTGGCTACTGCAGCTCTGGAATATGGGACTGACTTTCCCACCAACGTCAGCAAGCCACCCCGGGGTGGATTTCCTCCCCCGCCATTGGTCTTACCTTCCAGTTCCAGCTTGCATGGCTTTACTCAGGGTAAGGTTTGCTCTTGGCCAAAGGGTGGGGGCCAGTGGGTGGGCGGGCCATGTGGGTGGCATAGGCTTGTGTTTTCATGCAGTCTGGATTAATTGCTTTGGGGGGAGTGCTTTGGGGGGACATTTCTCTGAAGACCACCAAAATTTTCTCACGGCCCACCAGTGGTCCCCGGCCCACTAGTTGGTGACCACTGGTTTAGTTTATATCCCTCTTCACCAGCTGGTCTGATCTGCTTCATTGCTTAGCCTGGAGAGGAAGTTGGAGGGCGGGGAAAATGACCTCAGACTCCAAAAGAATCAAAATTATCTCAATTTTAATGTGCTTCCAGATCTCTTTTACTGGAAAGGTGTTTCAAAAAAAACCACAATATTTTTCAACTTTGGCCACTTTAAGAATGGTAGACTTCAACTCCCAGAATTCTGGGAGTTGTAGCCCACCCATCTTAAAGTGACCACCAAGATTGAAATAAAGATATCCCCAAAGTCTAAACTCCATCTGGAATTCACTTCTCACCAGTGGTAACATGCTACCGGTTTACACTGGTTCTACCTATCTGGTAGCGCCACCTGGCAGTTGGCCCCGCCTACCTGCTGCCGTTCTTTCCCATCCTATATTTCCTTTGTAGCTCAGCTGATAGGCGCGGCTGATCAGATTCCCGCCCCTTAGCTGTTTTACTCACCAGCGCTGACGGTAAAGTAAGTTTTCATACTTAAAATTGCCCATTTTAGAATGCTCCACACACACCACCAGAACTGGTAGTAAAATATTTTGAATTCCACCACCATTTCTCACCCTACAGCCGAATACAAGACCCTCTGTCCGGGTGGCGAAGGCTTCCGGCCCAACCCCATCACGGTCATTTTGGAAGGTAGGTCAGTGGGTCACTTGGACAGGGGGAGAGAGGGCTGAAAAGGATCTCTTGAGCCCAGCTGAACTTAGAGACCCTTTGAAATTCAGCACCAGAGAGCGTATTTTGATGCCAAAACCTTTGCATATTAAAAAAAAAACCATCCTGTTACTTAATGGCAGCCTTGGGAAAAATTCCCTGGCTTTAAAAGAACATTCCAAGAGCATTGTTTGTATCAGGATGATGAATTCTGGGAAGAGAAAAAGTGGGGGAAAGAAAGAGAAGAGAGACAGAAGGAGAGAGAGAGAGACAAAAAGACAGACAAAAAGAGAAAGACAGAGAAAGACACAGAAGGAGAGAAAGAAGGAAAAAGACAGAGAGATACAGAGATAGGGAAAAAAGACAGACAGAAAGAGAAAAAGAGAAAAAAAGAGAGACAGAAGGAGAGAAAGAGAGAGAGAGAAAGAGAAGAGAAACAAAAAGAAAAAGACAGAGACAGACAGAAGGAGAGAAAGAAGGAAAAATACAGAGAGAGAAAGTGAGACAGAGAGACAAAAAGAGAAAAAGATTTGGCTGCCGAATAAAACAAAATATTGAATTGGATTGATCGGCCGGGCCAATCCTTTAATCAGGAGTTGGCACATTTTGGGATCTCCGCTGCCATTCAAACTAATTCGTCGGTGATTTACAAAGTTACGGCCATTGTGTGTGTAGGCTTGGAACACATTTGGAATTCTGGTGCCATTCTTCAAGCTACTCTCCAGAAAAAAAAGCTGAATATTTTGCCAAGAAGGTTTCAGATAATGAGACTCCATGGCAGCCCCCAGGAACCCGTGGAGATCATCTACTCCACCAAAGGCGAACATTTTGGGCTCCTCCGCATGCCAGAAAGTCAGAACATGCCTCGCTTGATTTTGCATGGCATGTCATTCCTCCACCTCGCCCCTGTTCTGACCCAAGCCTTGTTCAAATGAAACAAGCACAAAGTATGTATAAAAGCAAACCTTTTCAATGCAGCGCTGTGAATTCTGTGCATTCACAGCCAAGAGTCATTCAAAATTAATTGTCCCAGATAAGAGCAAGCCCTTTCAAGGTTGTGAAAGGCTGCCAAGAATAAAAGGCTAATTGCAGATAAATATCCCAAGCCAGAAGTTTCAAAAAAACAAACTGGAGTAAGCAGGGCTTCAACGAGGACTCTGAGTAGAAAGAACTTCTTTGCTTCCTGCAAAGAAGCCAAGCCCGAAGGCTGGCTTTTATCCCTTATGGGAGAGGCCATCATCTTGCAGCCTTACTCCCGAGTCACCCATGCTGCTGCAGCTACTCTTTCCTTCAAGCAGTCCTGGGCGCACGTGCACTAGGCACAGGCTCCTCGGGGGCCTCTTCCTCACTGCTGCCAGGCTACACCATCTCTGAAGGCAGCACTCCACTCCCTGATGGTCCTGGCCCCGTCCTGCATCACATGCAGGCCCCTCATCTGAGTCCTCGCTCTCCGAGACCTCAGCCGTCCCACACCTGCTGCTGGTGAACCACAACAACCCCTGAACAAAAGAGAAATTTTATTCTTTATCTGTTGTTTCATTTTTAAAATAACACAGTCCAATTATATGTATTGTTATGTAGGTTGAGGTCTGCCTGTCTTACATTAAGAAATCACATAATATAGAGAAATAATGTGATATAAAGAATTATTATGATACAATAATTACAAAAATGAAACATGTGTCCAGGAATTTCTCAATGCATGGCCACCGCCGAGCCCTAAATTTCCATGGCTAAGCAGGACGGTTGTTAAGTGAGTTTTATCCCATTTTACGACCTTTCCTGCCACAGTTGTAAAGTAAATCGCTGCATTCCTTAAGTTAATCATCCGGGCATTAAACGAATCTGGCTTCTCCCATGGACTTTGCTCATCAGAAGGTCACAAAGGAGAATCATGGGACTCCGGGACGCTGCCACTGTCATAAATATGAGTCAGTTGTCAAGCATCCGAATTTCAATCACGTGACTGCACAGATGATGCAATGGTCCTTAAGTGTGAAAAGCGATCATAAGTTGCTTTTTTCAGGGCTGTTGTAACTTTGAACAATCACTTAATGAACTATTGTATGTCTAGGACTACCTATAACAATAATGGCTAAAATTCAAAAAAATAAAATAACAATTACAACAATAACAATAATAATAATAATACCTAGGATTCTGGCAGCAACCTGTATCACCCATCAGAGCCAGTCAGTGATATTTGTGATACATTTTTAAATGTTCAGTTGACTGAGTTTCATATTTAATGAATAAAAATGTATTACAATTAATAATATTAATAATAATATTGATGATGATGATATGTGGACTTTATACACTAAATTAATTAATAATTAGGATTTCTTTATGATTTAAAAGAATGATAAGCACACATAATAATTAATTTAATGAATGAACTCCATATATTATTACCACTCTTTTTTTTGCTCATTTCATGTTTAATGAATAAAAGAGATAATACATGGACTTCATTCATTCAATTAATAATTAGGATTTCTTTATTATTTAAAAGAATGATAAACACACATTTTAATTAACTTAACGAATGGCCAACATATTATTATCTCCTTTTTTTGTGAGTTTCATGTTTAATGAATAAAAGAGATAAGTGGATTTCATTCATTAAATTAATTAATAATTAGGATTTCTTTATTATTTAAAAGAATGATAAGCACACATAATAATTAATTTAACAAATAAAGTCTGCATATTATTATCTCTCTTTTTCCTTTTTGAGTTTCTTGTTTATGAAATAAAACAGATAATATATGGACTTCATTCATTAAATTAATTAATAATTATGATTTCTTTATCATTTAAAAAGAATGATAAAGACACACACTCTTCTCCATTTGTGTCTCTCCACTAATTTTCTCTGGGATCCCATTTTGGGGATAGGGGGACAGAAACCCATCCTCCACTCCCCCCCTCCAAAAAAAGTCAGATCCTTTGATCTTCCTTTCCTCTCTCTCACAGATATAGACGAGTGCCAGGAGCTGCCAGGCCTGTGCCAGGGAGGCAATTGCGTCAATACCTTTGGCAGCTTCCAGTGTGAGTGCCCTCCAGGCTATTACCTGAACGAGGACACCCGTATTTGCGAAGGTGAGTCTGTGGGGATGCATGTGGGTGAGCTCTTGGGGAAGGGGGTGTATGTACCCATTGCAATCCGTGGACTCTCCCAGCCCATTCAGTTAGAGTAGGGTCTCCCAACCTTGATCCCTTTAAGACGGGGGGACTTCAACTCCCAGAATTCCCGGGAGTAGAAGTCCACTCGTCTTCATGGCTTAGTGACTTTGGGAGAGATTGACAGGGTCTGTTAGACCTGTGAGGTAGGCCAGCCAGGATTACGAGCTCTATCTATATTGTAAGGTTATATTAACAGAATTTTTCTCTCCCTCCCCCCTCCCCTTTTACTCTCTGGAAAACTAGGGAGGGTCTTTTTTGAGTTGCTTCCTACAGCCTCCTTTTCCTCTGCCCCTTGTTGTAGCTTTTATGTCTGGGGCAGGAGTGAGCTGCTCCTGGTTCGCACCAGTTTTGGCGAACCGGTTGTTAATTTTACATCTGGTTCACCGAACCAGTAGTTGCAATGAGTAGCTCGGGGAGGCCATTTTCACCCTCCTGGAGGCTCGAGGAAAACCTCCGGAGCCCAAGGAGGGCAAAAACAGCTCCCCCGCCCTGGTGCAGGAGGCCGACTAGGCCATGCCTATCCAGCAGCCAGGCAGAGAACTGGTTATTAAATTTTTTGACGTCTGGTCTAGGGGGGTTCTGTCCTGTCTCCTGAGGTCATCCCCCCAGCAGGGATCCCCTTCTTCAGATTTCAAACCTTCGTCCTGGGACAGCTGACCGATTGACCTGCCTTTCGTCCCTGTTCCCACAAACTTTGATGTGTTCCTTCCAGACATCGACGAGTGCTCTGCTCACATCGGCATCTGTGGGCCGGGGACCTGTTACAACACACTCGGCAACTACACCTGTGTGTGCCCTCCGGAGTACATGCAAGTCAACGGAGGGAACAACTGTATGGGTAAGGAGGGTCCTGTGGGGTGGGCTTAAAGGAAGGAGAGGGGCAAATGGGGTGAGGGAGCAATCCACCTCTCCTAGGATGGGTTGATGCCCCTCCAGGGGCAGCTGAAAAGCTAGGATGAGGATTTCATAGACTAACCTAGCTATCAAGGTGTGATCTCCTGGATGGATGGGTGGGTGGGTGGATGGATAGATAGATAGATAGATAGATAGATAGATAGATAGATAGATAGATAGATAGATAGATAGATGGATGTTAGAGTGGAAGAGTAGTAGAGTTGTAGATAGTGATAAATAAAAGAGAGTAAAAGATGGAAGGATGGATGGATAGATGTATATATAGTTATAGTAGGTAGGTAAGTCGGTAGGGTGATAGAATGATAGATTAGAGGGTAAGAGATGGATGGAGGATGGAGAAATAGATGATTGATAGATGGTAGATAAATAGGTAGATAGGAAGATGAGACAGACAGACAAATAGATATAGAAGATAGACAGACAGATACACAGACAGCCATATAAGTAAAAAATATGTAGATAGGTAGATGATAGATAGATAGGAAGATGAGAGAGAATGATAGATAAATAGATAGATAGATAGATAGATAGATAGATAGATAGATAGATAGATAGATAGATAGATAGATAGATAGATATAGATAGATATAGATAATAGATGGACAGGCAAATACACAGACAGATAAGTAGAAAATAGGTAGGTTGATAGACATGATAGATAGACAGACAGACAGACAGAGACAGACAGACAGACAGAAATCTAGACACAGAGAGCATAGCAATAGAAATAGAGAGGCAGACAGAGATAAGCAGATCTTAGTGGAGGCACTTCTTAAAAATGTCTTGGCCCCCTCCCAAACAGATCAGACTCAACCAAACAGGTGGGGTGGACCAAACCAGACAGGTGGGGTGGTGGCCATCTCTTTATCACCTCCACTCTTTGGGGCTGAGAGCTGGGAGCGTCTCCACCTGCTGATGTTCCCTGGCTGCCTTCCTTTCAGACATGCGCAAGAGTCTTTGCTACCGGAACTACAACGACACCTGTGAGAACGAGCTCTCCTTCAACATGACCAAGAAGATGTGTTGCTGTTCCTACAACATCGGCAAGGCCTGGAACAAGCCCTGCGAGCCCTGTCCCACGCCAGCCAGCTGTGAGTGGCCCCTCTGTCCCATCGCCTCTGTGGTTGTTAAGCCAGACATCATGGCTGGCCATTAAGTGAATCCGCAGTCCTTAAGCAAATGCTGTGTTTATTAACCCACTGTTCATGAGGAGTTTTTGCCCCCAAAACCCCCCAGAAGGAAATGCCATTTTTTTGGCAAAAACATCCTTAAATCATGTTCAAGTGTCGGTGGGACTCTGCAAATGGCTGCAATTGCAGGCCAGTTGTTGAAAACCCAAAAAGTGGTCACATGACCAGAGCATGGCTGTCCGAAGTTTGGAACTGGGTTGTAAGTTCCTTTTGGTCATCATAATTTCAATTGTCACTGGCCATAACTTGAGGATTACCTGTAATTTTTCAAGCAGAGTCACTTGGATATTGTTGTGGCCCTCCAGCGGCCAGCGGAGCTGGCGGCAGACTCGGACAGTGAGGAGGTTGGGGAGGAACATGGGCCAGTTGGAGTCTGAGGAAGACTCTGATGAGTGCTCTGTGTTGGAATCAGAGATGGGGCCAGGGCTGTCCAATATCAGCTGCCTTTAGAGTCAGAGATCAGCGGGGAAGAAGAACAGCTGTTTCCAATGTGCATATGTGCAGAGCTGCCAGGAGAAGGGAACAGTTAAGGAACAAGGATCAACTCTGGAGTAAAGAGAGAGGTGGGTGGTGAATGGCGTTCCCCAGAGGGAATAAAGAGGAGTGAAAGGGGAGTGGGATTTGCAGGAGACAATTAGTTCAATTCATTAGGGTGAAGATCTGTTCCTGACGTCTTAAAAGGGGTTTTGTCGGGACAAGGAGTCCGCTTCATGATTTTGTGAAGCCTAGGTCAGAAGAGATGTGGCCTTTTTCCTTTCCTTGTATAGTCTATTACCAAGCCTCTGGCATATGCCTTCATTGTATCTCATACATTCTGAATTGATGTATCTTCTTTTTTGTTTTCTCTAAAAAAAAAAAGGCAATTCTTTCTCCATCCACTGTGTGAAGTCTTTTTTCTTTAAAATAGTATTATTTAACGTCCATCAAGATCTTCTTTGTCCTTTCCATTTAATTGTCAGTGGATTATGATCTGCCCAAGTACTTGTTTCAATATTTATTTCTTGAATATTAGTTTACAATTCTGTTGACATCCATATCATATCTATTCTGGACCATGATAAGTGTCTATTTGAGTGGAAAGTGTATTGTTTAGTTTTAGCATTTCTTTCTCTCCATGTATCTTTTAAGTTTATTTTTTAATAAATAAAGAAAGATTTTAAAAGTTTTAAAGAAAGATTTAGGGAGAGTCTTTCTGTTTTGCTTTGTTGTTTTCTGTGCTGTATAGTCCAGTTTGTTGTCTACAGTTCCATTAAAATCTCCCATCATAACTATATTCACATAGTCCAGTTCAATTATTTTCATATGTAATTTTTTTATAAAATTCTTCTTGTTTGTCATTCAGGGCATAGATTGCAATCAGGAGTGTTTTCATATTATTGTCCATTATTTCTACCATTAGTAATCTTCTGTTGTCATCAGTATAAATCAATTTCGCTGGAATAGTCTCTTTAATATATAAAACCACTCCTCTTTTCTTGCATTGTGTCAAGGAGGTAAATATTTTCCTTAGTTTTGGCTATATCAACAATTGCTCATATTGCTTTTTAATATGTACTTCTTGTAGGCAGATTATATCAAATTTTAATTTCTCTAATTTATGGAAAGTTTTCTTCTTTTAATGGCTGAATTAAATCCATTTATATTAATTGTGATCAATTTTTTCTCTTCCATGGTTATCTTTTATAATTAGGTTTGGCAGCTCTCGTGGATCTTGGTTCATGTTGTTCTTTGACTTCCTCCTTTCCACCTACTGCACCTTCCTCTTTTTCAGTCGTCATTTGGCAGTCCTCTTGGAATTCAATTAGTGAAATTTCTTTTTCTGCCTCTTCCTCTTTCCCTCTGAAAAATTATGTGTAAAATGATTCAGCTTTCTCAATTGAGTCAATTCTGTATCTCTCTTCTTGCCATGAGAACATTAAACCATCTGGAATCAGCCATCTATAATTCACCTCTTTTTTAAGTAGCAATTTGGTCAAGAATTGATATTTTCTTCTCATCTCTCTCACTCTTCTGGGTACTTGTTTCAAAACCACAATCTCCTTATCTTTATATTTCAGTGTTTTCTCTCTTTCTACTTGCAATATTTGCGTTTTAATAGCTTTCTTTGTAAATCTGATATGAACTTCTCTTGGTAGGTTATTTCTCATTGCGTATCTTGTTAAAACTCGATAGACCTCATCTATTCTATCCATCATCTTCTCTTCAGTTATTTCCAAAGTTTCAGCCAATATTTCTATCATTATCTCAACTAGATTTTGTCCTTTTTCTTCCTCTACGTTTTGGAATCTAAGATAAAATTCTGATCTGTCCATCTCCCATCTCAGCATACCACTTTTATCTTGTTCAACCACAGTTAATCTGTTAATAATGTCTCCAATCTTCATGTCTCTTTGTTTATCTTCTTCTTCAATTTTTAGTAGTCTCTCATCATACTTCATCATCCTTTGTTGGTTGTTCTCCACTTTTTCATCGGTTTTCCCTGTTCTTTGTTCAATGTCCTCTGTTCTTTGTTCGATGTTCTCTTTTCTCTTTTCAATATTCTCTTATCTTGTTTGAATGTTTTGAATTCCTTGCACAATCATCTGCAGGGTCATTTTTTCTTTTTCCTTTTCTTGTTCTTTCTCTTGCCTTAACATGGTCTGTATTGAACATTGTCCTCCAGATGGTGGAGAGGAGGAAGTAGAAGTTGAAGAACCAGAAACTGTTAGTTTCCTACTCATTTCAAATAATTCAAAATCTTCAGGTTCTTCTAGACCTTAATCCAATTGTGAAATAACCAATTGCAATTCCAAATAAAAATAGTAGGGAAAAAGAAGCCAAATAGTAATAATAATAAAAAAAGAAAAAAAGAAAAAAATTATTCAGGTTCTTGTATACCTTAATCCAATCAATTGGTCAGATAACAGTAAAAATTCAAAAATGAAGGAAAAGACCATAAACACACACAAAAGAGAAAAATTTGTAAAATCCTAAAGAAGACGGAAAAATGAGGAATAAAAAGCTTAAAAAAAAAAAGAAAAAATCTTCAGGTTCTTCAACACCTTAATCTAATTAAGAGGTCTCAAATATAAAAGGTTGCATTAAAAAAAAAGGCCAGGAAGATAAAAAAAAGAAAAAAAAACAGTATGGGAGGTAGATGGAAAGACAAAAATACCAGCAAGGCAGAAAGAGAAAAAGAAAAAAAAAAAAAGGCTACTCCCTTCAAAAGAAAAGAAAGGGAATCATTAATACTCAAACTTTTTTTAAAAAATAAAAAGTAAGCATAAAGATTTAGCTTCCAAAGACAAGACAAGAAAAAACAAAAAACAAAAACAAGTTCCAAAGAACTAAAAATCCAAATAGCTATTTCAAAAAAACTGTTGAGGAGGGGTAGCGCAGCTTATGAAAAAATCAAAAGAATACACTGCACTTTGTTTAGTTTTCCATGGCTCTTGTTATAACTCTCTTCTCCAGATCACCTTTTCTTTTCCTATAAGCTTCAACATCAGACTCCAGCTGTTGATAGAAACCCAGAAGACCACCTGCAATAATACTCTCCCATCCTCTTCCCTGTATCTTTTCAAATAGCAATGTCCTTGAAAAAAAAAAAAGTCTCAGTTCTTTCTTTCTCACCTTTGTCTGGTCACAAGAGAAATAAAATGTTTCCAAGCCTCTTGTTGGCAGTGTTACAAAGTTTCTTTGCTTTCACTTTCCCCCTCCTTTTCCAAGCAAAATATAATAAGGATTAATTAAAAAATAGAAAAAGATATATAAAAAAAGAAATAACTAAAAGGGAGCCTAAAATGTGACAAAGTCAAGAAGGAGAAAAAAAGATCGATGAAAATAAAACCAGTCCAGTTTCAAAATATAAGGTCATGTATAGAAAATCCAGCAATGAGAAAAAAACATTACTTTGACATTCCTGTTTAAAATTGCCACTTAATCACTTCTGTCAAAACTTTCACAGATTCTTTCTTTAGGGTGTCCTTTCAGATCTCAGAATAAAAAAAGTTCTCACCAAACTGGCATACTCTCTCTTTCTGTTCTCTTTCGTTTCGGAGCTGTCCCAACTTCAGCAGCTTTAATGGCTGCCTCTTTGTTGGCAAAACGAGCTTCTCCTGGATCTACTAGGGACTTTGTGTTATCCCTGGGATCGACAGGATGCGCTCTTCACTTTCACCATCTCTTCGGGAAGATTTAGATCCAATTGGACCATCCAGAAGCAAAGATATCGGCAGTGATCTCAGACCTCCAGGATCGCATGCCGTATCGTTGCGACGCCAGCTCCGCCCTAGGTAATATCATCAGTCTTACTAGGGAGTGTGATTGGCAGAGTGCAGGAGGAGGAGGAGGGGGAGGAGAACGGGAGGAGGACAGTGGCTTGACCGCCTTAGTACTCTCTGAGCTTGGTAGCTTTTTTTGCAAAAGTTTCATGAAGTTTCAATCTAGGTAACATCAGTCCTACTAGGAGTGTGATTTGCAGAAAGGAGGAGAAGGAGGACTTTAGGCCCTTAGTAGTCTCTGAGCTTGGTGATTTTCTTGTAGATGTTTCATGACCAAACTAAGCAATGTCATCAGTCATACTAGAGAGTGTGATTTGCCAAGAGGAGGGGTGGGGAATAGGACAACTTTGAGCCTTTACTGATCTCTGAGCTTGGTGGTTTTCTTACAGGCATTTCATTACCCACCTAGGTACCATTATCAGGACTAGAAGGGGGTAGGATTTGCTCTCTATTTCTATTCTAGTAGCTTCCTCTGTCATTGTTGATGAGAGTAATCTTAGTAATTTCTTGATTAGGATGTTTACTCTTAGTTTGGTTAGTAGTTCCTTGACTGGGGTATTGTTTGCTTCTGGGTTGTCCATCTAATGTGAATCCTGGTGTTATTCTCTATCTATCTGTGTGTTGATAGCTGGCAAAGAGGTGTTTTGGCCTTTTTGTTTCCTTCTGGGCTGTCTCTTTTGAATGGTATGTAGATGTTGTTTATCACTACGTGCCTGTCGATGGCCAATTTGATGATGGCTAATGCCTGTCAGCAAAAAAACAACCCAACTCAAGGAGCACCAATGACCCCACAATTCAATTCCGAGTCATGAATATTCTCTTCTGTCTACACCTGAGTTGCTCAATGTCTATGGAGATTCTCAGTCATCCAGGTCATGGTGGTCCCAAGGTTGCTTTTTTTCAAGAGGCAACTGGACTTCTTTGTTTTTCTTTGAAGACGTTTTGCTTCTCATCCAAGAAGCTTCATCAGTTTTGACTGGATGGTGGGGGAATGGAAGGATTTATACTTCTTGCAGACAGTTGGTCATTTGCATTCTTTTAGCAGGTTGTTAAGGTCACCTGGAGGTTTATCTGTATTCTCAGGGTCACCTGAGGGGTACAAATGGATGTTGAGCCTTCTTGCAACTGTTGAAAGGATTTTATTATAGACTGGAGATAGATGATGTTGTATCCCTCCTCCCTCAGTTGAGAGAGGGCTGTTCAATTTGGACATAGATGGCCTCTTTGGCCCCCTCTTTCAAACCAGCAGTCCTTTCTGTCCAAAATGTGGACTTTGCTGTCTTCAAAAGAGCAGCCTTGAGACTTTCAAGAAGAAATTGGACTGCCATTGGTCAGAAATGGTGTAGGGTTTCCCACTTGGGCGTGGGAGTTGGACTATATGACCTATAAGGTCCCTTCCAACTCTGATTATCTGTTATCTGTTATTTATTTTAAATGCAGATGGACTGCTGAATCTAGTCCTGATGTGTTTGTTTTCCTAGGTTGTGCCATGCCTTTGTGAAATGGCTGTTTTGTTTCCCCAATGTCCAGATCTGCACAAGGCTCACTGCATTGCTCAGCTTGTCTCTAGATGTTTTATCCTTAAGGACAAACTTCTGCCTTCATGTATTCTTGGGTTTAAAGTGTGCCCATATGTTTTGCTGGCTGAAGATCCTCCTGAGTTTTTCATTCTTGCCTCAGATCTTGCAAGGAGATGCCTCTGGAGAAACATGACCAAGTCTTTCTTTTCTAGCTGAATACCAGATCCTATGTGGTAATCAGGCACCTGGCTTCATCATCGACATCCACACAGGGAAACCAATTGGTGAGTGTTCCCTGAACTTTGCATGACCCACAGCTAACACTTTTGTATGGAGGATGATGTTTGTGTCAGTGTTTCAATCCAACCTAGATATTAACATTAAAACAATGATAAAGACGAGTTTATAAGAAAAATGAAACCTAGTTTATTTTAATTTTTTTCCAGATTTTCTTTTTAAGATGAATGATTCCTGTGTTAAAAAAGGACTATTTAAAAGAAAAAGTGAAAACAATGAAAGCAGTAAAAATAAGAACACAAGTCATAAAGCGATCAGAAATGTAAAGATACTTAAATTTAGTTGCTGGAGCAGTGAAGGGTTGTGCAATGAGTCAGAACACACAGTTGTGGTTATTAGTTGGAGATGGCTGACTCCTGTGTGAGGCAATCTGCGCTATGATTGGTTGCTATGGGTGCGGAGGGGGAGTTTTCCTGTTTTCCCCCTTTTTTTCTTGTGTGTTCTGTATGCCGTTTCGATTTACCTCATGTTAATCTGATGTTCCTGTGTTCCTGACTATCTTGTCTGCTCAGGCATGAGGCAATCTATGTTGTGATTGGTTGCTGTGGGTATAAAGGGGGGAGTTTCCCCTTTTCCCACCTTTTTCTTCTATGTGTTATGTACACTTTTTGATTTACCTCATGATGTTCCTATGTTCCTGGCTATCTTGTCTGCTCTTGCATGAGGTAATCTACACTATGATTGGCTGCTATGGGTGTAAAGAGGGAGTTTTCCTGTTTTCCCGCCTTTTTCTTCTGTGTGTCCTGTGTGCTCTGGGATTTACCTCATGATGCTCCTGTTTGCCTGACTATCTAGTTTGCTCTATATTGATGTAAAACATATTTATTTATATAAAACTATAAGTTTGTGTTGGTGTCTCTGACTTCATTTGAATATTGGCTGCTCAATTAATTCCCTGACAAGAAAGCAATAAAGCAACTAATAAATCACCAGGAACATTTGAATCCCACACAATTTTTTACAAAGTTCTGTTGATCTAATGGTTCCCACAGATAAATGGGGTGTGTGTGGGGGGGTGTCTTTTGCTCCTGCTCAGCCTTGTGTCACATACATCCCATCTCCTTGAAAAGGAAGTGGGGCGTCTGTCCAACTAGCCCTATCCTCTTCTGCCCCTCCCTCTTTCTGTGCAGATATTGACGAATGCAGTGAGATTCCAGCCATTTGCACCAATGGCGTCTGCATCAACCAGATCGGCAGTTTCCGCTGCGAGTGCCCCATCGGCTTCAGTTACAACAACATCTTGCTGATCTGTGAAGGTCAGAGTCAAGGGTGGCATTTAAGGGAGGGGGGGTCTTTTACCTCCAAAGGGAAATATGACAAGCAGGATAAAAGTGGTAAATGGATTGGACGAGAGGTGATACAGGAAAATGGAACAATTGGGGGGGATACAGCCACAACTGCCATGAATACCATTTAATTTCTTTGTAAATATAGGTAGTTCTCACTTAACGACAGCAGTTGGGATCAACATCTCTGTTATTAAGTGGTATGATTGGAAAGAACAATGTCTTGTGATTGCTCCAACTTAATGACAGCAGTTGCATCAGTTCTGGTTACAGTCATTCAGTGACTTCCATGCAGTCCTTATGTACAACATCATGGTAATGGCCACTAGTGACTTCCTGCTGGCTTCCCCATTGACTTTGTTTGGGGGAAGCTGGCAGGGAACCTCACCGCTGGTGATCATGTGACTAAGGGACATTGTGATGGGTGCAAGTATCAGTTGAATTCAGAATTTCTGTTGCTAAGTGAGACAGTTGTTAAATGAGCTGTGCCTGATTTTACAATCTTTCTTGCCACAGTTGTTGAATTGCAGTTGTTAAGTTAGTCACCCCAGTTGTTCAGTGAATCTGGCTTCCCCATTGACTTTGCTCATCAGAAGGTCACAAAAGGAGACCCCCTGGGACACAGCAAATGTTGTAACTATGAGTCAGTTGCCCAAGCATCTGAATTTTCATCATGTGATCATCGGGATGTTGCAGCTGTTATAAGTGTGAAAAGGCCATATGTCACTTTTTTCAGTGCTGTTGTAACTTTGAACAGTCACTATATCACAGTGACCAAGAGAAGGCATGGGGGAGGGGTGAACAGGTGTTCAGACCAAAATCAGGGAGACATTTGTCTTTCTCTCTCTTGCTGATATTTTTCCTTCTCTTTTTCTGTCTCCTGGCAGACATAGATGAATGCAGTGGAGGAGAAAATCTCTGCCAACGAAATGCCGATTGCTTAAATATCCCCGGCAGTTACCGGTGTGAATGCTCTTCAGGATACAAATTGTCACCGAGTGGAGCATGCATTGGTAAGACCGGTTCGAACCCTGAGCAGGAGAAGCAATCAGTCCAATATCGTAATCCTCAACTTACAACCACAATTAGGACCAGAATTTTCATTGTGATTGTTAAGTGAGTTACACCCAATTTTTTACTAACTTTATTGCCACAGTGGATAAGGGAATCAGTGCTACCATGAATTGAATCACATAGTCATTAAACGAATCCAGCTTCCCACAATGACTCTGCTTGTTGGGAGCCGGTTGCCAAACACGAAGACCAGAAAGAAGTAGTTTTTTTTTGGGGGGGGGGCTGTTAAAACCTCAGACAGTTACTAAGTGAATGATTGTAAGTTGACAACTGTAGTTCTTCTGTGTTCTGTGTTTTCCAGTCTTGGCCACTTGGAGATATATGGACTTCAACTCCCAGAATTCCATAGCCAAATATGCTGGCTGGGGAATTCTAGGAATCAAAGTCCACACATCCTCAATAGAATAGAATTAGAATTTTTTATTGGCCAAGTATGATTGGACACACAAGGAATTTGTCTTGGTGCAAAGGCTCTCAATGTCCATAAAAGAAAAGAGACATCCATCAAGAGTCAAGTATCATAAGGTGTGATGCTTAATGATAGTCATAGGGTGCAATCAGCAATCAAATCATACTAGGAAACATTCAATATAAATCGTAAGGATACAAGCGACTAAGTTACAGTCATACAGTCCCAAGTGGGAGGGGATGGGTGATAAGGAGCGATGAGATTAATAGTAATAGTAGTGCAGACTTTGTAAAGAGTTGAACAGTATTGAGGGAATTATTTGTTTAGCAGAGTGATGATGTTGGGGAGAAAACTGTCCTTTTGTCTAGTTGTTCTGGTGTGTAGTGCCCTATAACATCGTTTTGAGGGTAGGAGTTGGAACAGTTTATATCCAGGATTTGAGGAGTCTGTAGATATTTTCACAGCCTTCTTTTTGACTCGTGCAATATAAGGTCCTCCATGGAAGGCAGGTGGGTAGTAATGGTTTTTTCTGCAGTCCTAATTACGCTCTGGAGTCTCTGTCCTGTTGGGTTGCAGAACCAAACCAGACAGTTATGGAGGTGCAGATGACAGACTCAATCGTTCCTCTGTAGAACTGGATCAGCAGCTCCTGGGCAGTTTGAGCTTTCTGAGTTGGTGCAGAAAGAACATTCTTTGTTGTGCTTTTTTGATGACGTTTTTGATGTTAGGTGTCCATTTTAGATCTTGTGATATGATAGAACCCAGAAACTTGAAGGTCTCTACTGTTGATACAAGTAACCAAGGTTGAGAAAAACTGGTTTATTTGTACACCGGGAAGAAGAAAATGTGGGCCACACTTTCTAAGGGCTGGAGCATCTCACTGTGCTTTGGTCTAAGCCTCCCCAGTCTCAAAATTGGGCTCGTCCTTCTTCCTGGCTTTTCTCTGTCCAAACTAATTTCCTATGTTTCATTGTGTTGCAGGCCGCAATGAGTGCCAAGAGATCCCCAACGTCTGCAGCCACGGGGATTGTGTTGACACAGAAGGGAGTTACCTTTGCATCTGCTACAATGGGTTCAAAGCCACGGGGGACCTGACCATGTGCATGGGTCGGTATCATAGGGGTTCAATGTCCTTACAGCACACCAGCCCTGCAGAGATGCCTCCTTCCTTCATAAAATTATAGTCCTGGTTATAGACCAGATTTGCTAGTTCCACCAGTTGTTAACAATACACACATACAATAATAGAGTTGGAATGGACCTTGGAGGTCATCTAGTCCAACCCTCTGCTCAGGCAGAAATAGAATAGAATAAAGTAGAGTAGAATAGAACAGAACAGAACAGAACAGAACAGAACAGAATAGAATAGAATAGAATAGAATAGAATAGAATAGAATAGAATAGCAGAGTTGGAAGGGACCTTGGAGATCATCTAGTCCATCCCCCTGCACAGGTAGAAATAGAGTAGAGTAGAATAGAATTTAGAATAGAATATAGAATAGAATAGAATAGAGAATACAATCGAGAATACAATCGAGAATAGAATAGAATAGAATAGAATAGAATAGCAGAGTTGGAAGGGACCTTGGAGGTCTTCTAGTCCAACCCCCTCCTCAAGCAGAAAACCTGACACCACTTCAGGCAAATGGTAATCCAATCTCTTCTTTAAAACATCCAGGGTTGGACTAGTTACAGTGAAGTTGTTCCCCTGATTGATTCTTCTCACTGTCAGGAAATTTCTCCTTAGTTCTCAGTTTGTAGACTTCAACTCCCAGAACTCCCGAGCCCAGAATTCTGGGAGTTGAAGTCCACAAGTCATAAGGGGGCCATCATTCCCCATCTCTAGGCTAGTGACATAGATGGCCTGTGCATTTAATAAATAATAGTATCTCCCTCTCATCCTCGCGTGACCGTTTCCTCGTGCGCCCGGCAGACATCGATGAATGTGACCGCCAGCCCTGCGGGAATGGCACCTGCAAGAACACAGTGGGGTCCTACAACTGCCTCTGCTTCCCGGGCTTCGAACTGACTCACAACAACGATTGCATGGGTAAGGGGGCACGGTTGGGAGAAGAGGAGGGCCCAGCTGAGCCTCCAGGAATGGTGATGCTGACCCTCCCTCCCCCCACATCCCACCCTGCTCTCCCCACAGATATTGATGAGTGCTCCTCCCTAGCTGGGCAGGTTTGCCGCAATGGACAGTGTATCAACAATGTGGGGTCCTTCCGGTGCCTGTGCCAGGAGGGCTATGACCACACACCGGATGGCAAGAACTGCATTGGTGGGTATCTCCCGAAGTCATTGGGAAGTGTTGAGAGAATCAACTATGTTGTCCGCCTCCTCTTCTTTTGTTTAATAGACACAGCCCTCTGCCCATATTTGCTCATATTTCTTCTTCCTAGAAGGGTAGAGTTGGAAGGGATCCTCCCAAAGATCATCTAGTCCAACCCCCTGCAATCTGCAGGCAAGCCAATTCAATCTGTTGAAAAACTTCCAAAGAGGTTCTCCTATTCCACCTCTTGTCTCCGTTGCCCTTCTCAATCAGGTCCTGTTTGCCTACTACATCTTTTTCAAGACGCCATGCCCAGATTTAATCCAGTGGCAGGTAGTCCTCGACTTACAACTATTCATTGAGCAACGACAACACTAGAAAAAAAGGGACTTAAACCAGTTGTACTTGGAAAAGATTGCAGGGTCACATGATTGCAAATGACAATCTTCCCAGCCAACTTCTGACTAGCAATGGTGAAGCCATCAGGACAGCCAGAAAACCATAATCATGTGACATCTCGCTTAAGGACCACGCCAATTCACACTGAATTTTCTGGTTCTGATTGTGGTCATAAGTCGAGGAGTATTTGGACTTTACTCAGATAAGGCAAATAAGGTATAAATATGTCTTCCCATCATTAGAAAAATAACCATCTAGCATTGCACTAATTGCATTGGCTTTTTTTGCAGCAACTTCACAACTGCAGGCTTGCTTGGTTAACACACACACACACACACAGAGTTCCAAATTTTCCTGTCCGCTGGATTGCTGGGGTGAAAAGAATTCCTGTTCGTTGGGATCGCTGTAGGTTACAACCTTCATTAGTGACCATTTGAAGATAACAACTCATGAAGTGACTTACAACGCTTTTCACACTTACGACCCTTTTAGCATTCTGCCCCCCCTCCCCAGTCCCATGATCAAAATAAGGATGCTTGGCAGGCAACTGGCTTGTATTTATGACGGTGGCAGCATCCCGGATCTCATGTGATTCCCTTTCTGATGAAAGAAATCCATGGGGAAGCCAGGTTCCCTTAACAACCATGTTACTAATGTAACAACAGCAGTGATTTACTTAACAGCTATAGTAAGGAAGGTTGTAAAATGGGGCAAAATTCATCGAACCACTGCTTAGCAACAGTAGTTAAGTCGAGGACTGCCTGCATAAGGCTGAATGGCCTGATTTCCAAAGGCTTAGCCAGTATCTCCTATATCCATGCGGTGTCAGAAACCCTCCCTGATCTCTAGGGCAGGGACAGCAGCTTCCAGCTATGGGGAAGGTGATTTGGGTTTTTTTTTTCTTCCACGCAGACATCAACGAGTGTGTCAGCCTGCTGGGGAGCTGTTCCCCGGGAACATGCCACAATTTGGAAGGCTCCTTCCGTTGCATCTGCCCTCCTGGCTACGAAGTGCAGAACGACAACTGTATCGGTAAAAAGCACAATAGCAATAGCACTTATATATCAATTCATGGTGCTTTGCAGACCTCTTTTAAGAACTTTACAGAGTCAGCCTCTTGCCTCCCAACAATTTGGGTCTTCATTTTACTGACCTCGGAAGGATGGAAGACTAAGTCAACCTTGAACTGGTCAGGATCGAACTCCTGGCTGTGGACAGAGTTAGAGCCTGCAATGCTGCATTCTGACCACTGTGCCACTATGGTCCTTCCTTCCTTCCTTCCTTCCTTCCTTCCTTCCTTCCTTCCTTCC
>BLBF01000091.1:1370441-1383660 GCA_015471245.1 Laticauda colubrina | reverse complement strand
TCCTTCCTTCCTTCCTTCCTTCCTTCCTTCCTTCCTTCCTTCCTTCCTTCTCTCCCTCCCTCCCTCCCTCCCTCCTTCCTTCCTTCCTAGCACTTAGATTTATATACCACTTCACAATGCTTTTATAGTCCTCTCTAAGCAGTTTACAGAGTCATCAAATTGCCCCCAACAGTCTGGGTCCTTATTTTACCAGCCTCGAAAGGAGGGAAGGCTGAGTCAACCTTGAGTCAGTCAGGATTGAACTCTTGGCTGTGGGCAGTTAGACTGCAGTGCTGCATTCTCACCACTGTGCCACCACAGCCCTTCCTTCCTTTTCTTCCTTCCTTCCTTCCTATCCCTCCTTTCCTTCCTTCCTTCCTTCCTTCCTCCCTTTCCTTCCTATCCCTCCTATCCTTCCTTCTCCCTCCCTCTCTTTCCTATCCTTCCTTCCTTCCTTTCCACGTAGCACCGAGACTTACATACCGCTTCATGGTGCTTTGCAGCCCTCTCTTAAGCACTTTACAGAGTCAGCCTCTTGCCCCCCCAACAATCTGGGTCCTCATTTTGGAAGGGAGGACAGAATGCTGAGTCACCCTTGAGCCATTCAGCATTGAACTGCAGGCAGTCGGCAATCAGCAGAAGTACACTGCAATACTGCATTCTAACCACCACACCACCATGGCACCACAATTCACAAAACAGATGAATGTGCACAGGCCAACTTCTGATGGCTGGGTCCTGCTTGGCGGGAGGTGGGAGATGTCTGTGGCCCCCTCTGGCTTTGATCCCTCAGTGGCTCTTCAGGGAATAGGGGCCCTCATTGGGGCAGTGTTCAAAAAAGTCAAGCCCAGCCTATCAAAACCCTTTTCCTTATATTTATGTGCATTGATACTTGCGGGGAGAGGATTATCCTGTCCCTCCCAGCAGTAAAACTGCTTATGGACTGAATTTGGGGTGCCAGAGGCAGGGAGGGTAGCCTGTGATCTATCTTGGTGGGTTGCAGATATCAACGAGTGTGAGGAAGACCCCAACATCTGTCTCTTCGGTACCTGCACCAACACCCCTGGCACTTTCCAGTGTATCTGCCCACCTGGATTTGTCCTGTCTGACAATGGTCGGCGCTGCTTTGGTGAGTTTGCCAGCCATGTGCAGTTATAATCTACAGGAGGGAGGGAGAACAGCATCTGTTTCCACTCTCTGGATATGTTGGACTACATCTCCCATCCTCTCAGTCCAAAGCTTTCCCCTTTAGGGAGCCAAGATCTCGGACAATCAGCCATCCTGCCCACTGCTAAATTATCTCATGGGTGTTGGTTTTTTTGTGGAGTACAAGGCAGCGTTCCTTCCACACACCAGCAGCAACAGGGGGCGAGCGAAGGGATGGCTTTGTTCTGACTGTCTTCCTGAGATCATGAAGTCGACTCCTCATCCCGATGAAACCCCTTTTATTTAGGCTAAAGGGAATTCCTCTCCAGCAAAGTCCCGGCAAATAGTATTTCAAGAGATTTCATGACAGACCTTTATCAGGTTTGGAGAGTTGCCAGGCCAATATCTTTCAAATGTGACATTGTAGCAGCAATTACTTGGCAAGAAGTCAGGAACTTCACCCTAATAAATTGAACTAATTGTCTCCTGCCAAACCCCATTCCCCTTTCGCTCCTCTTTATTCCCTATGGAAGGGGCCATTCACCGTTCACCTGAGCCTTTACTCCTGAGTCTACCCTTCTTCCTTAACTGTCCCCTTCTCCCTGGCAGCTCTGCTCATGCGCACACTGGGAACAGGCTCCAGCTGTTCTTCTGCCCCACTGATCTCTGACTTATTCGTTAGTTGGAGGAAATCTACTTTTCCTCCTGCGTAACATCTCAAATTCAGAGCCTCACTCACATGAGCAATGTTTGCACAAACACGCAGCTATGCCTCCCACAAAATCATTCCCTCTTCCCCCCTCCCCCGGGCCACCAACCCGGAAAATTTGGAGAACTCTGTTCTACCCCATTTCATCAGGAGTCTTGGCACATGCCAGGTGAAGTATTGGAGATAGACTGCTCCTTGCGGTGAAGTCTCCACTGGGAGGGCCAAGGTTGAAGGATTTAAGGACCCTCCCTCCCCTCCTATCCCAGGCACAAGTCTTCCCTGTTTCCTGACTTCATGTATTTCCCCTACTCCCCACTCTTTGCAGACACCCGTCAGAGTTTTTGCTTTACCCGCTTCGACAACGGAAAGTGCTCGGTGCCCAAAGCGTTCAATACCACCAAGGCCCGATGTTGTTGCAGCAAGATGCCAGGCGAGGGCTGGGGAGACCCCTGCGAACTGTGCCCCCAGGAAGGCAATGGTAGGAGAGGGACAGTGGGGAGGGCAGTGTGGGGAGGGAGGGAGGCTCAGGAGACCATCAATAATCATCCCTCTCCCTTTGGTCTCTTGGATGGTTTCACCCTGATGATCGGAGCTCCAATGGAGACCCCTGCCTCTCCTCCCCAACCCTCCAACAGCAGGGAAGCGGCTGTCCCCTTGCACCCAAGGGGTCTTCCCCTCCCCTCCCCATGGAAGCAATTCAACCATTTTTTCAACTTTGGATGAGGGTCTGGAGGAGGGGGGTTGTTGGAGATTTTTTTTAAAAAGCTGAAATGGTTGCACTGTTCTTTTTTTCATTCTTTTTATATCAGTTTCCATTGCATTTAAGCCAGGGGTCTCCAACCTTGGCAACTTTAAGCCCGGAGAGCTTCAACTCCCAGAGTTGTCTGGGTTAATTTGCTTACATAATGGTATATATTATAATAATGTATTAAACAAAACATACACAATAGTATTTTTCCAATTTGTAATTTTTGCTTCTATTATTCAACCATTGATAAAATTAGTCTCACGCTTGAAAGTATTCTGTACCTTCTTTATCATTTAACTTTAAGGTCAACCTATTCATTTCTGCACAATCTTTTTTTTTTTAATTACATCTTCTTCTATGGGTGGTTCCTCATTTTTCCAATATTGTGCATATACAATTTTTGTTGCCATCAAGATATGTAATATTAAATATATATTCCCTTTATCGTATTTTTCTGTGGTACTATGCCTAACAGAAATACCTCTGGCTTATAGTCTATGTGTTGCTTTAACATTTTTTCTAACCAAGTATGCAAGGGTGGGATTCAGCCAGTTTGGACCAGTTCAGGCAAATGGGATGTTAAATGTGCATCTAGTTCACCAAACTGGTAGTTGAACAGAACGGCTTGCCCTCCCCACCCAGTTCCTCCCTTCCCAGAAGTCTCCATAGAGCCTATTTTGGATGCAGGTAAGGGCAGGGTCCATGTGGAGATTCTGGGAGGGCAAAAAACACCCCCCCCAAAAAAAAAGTTCTGGAAAATGGCCCTCTTGGAAGTTCCAGAAGTCCAGAAATGGGCCTTTTTCCGGTTTCCAGAAGGCCTTCGGAGCCCGGGGGAGGCTTTTTCACACTCCCAGAGGCCTGAGGGAAGCCTCCGGACTTTGGGGAAGGCAAAAAATGGCCCTCCTGGAAGTTCTGGTAGGCCACGCCCACCATGGCCACACCCACCCAGCAACCGGGGAGCGAACCAGTTGCTGGGATTTTGGAATCCCATCCCTGCATGTATGTATTTTCCTCCAATATTTTCTTGTCTTTCCACATGTCCACCACATATGATAATATGAGACAAGGCAGGTGTTATAAGTGTTCCTCCACTTAACGACCACAGTTGAGCCCAAAATTTCCATCACTAAGCCAGATGGTTTTGAAGTGGATTTTGCCCCGTTCTTGCTACACTCAATAAGGGAATTACGGCAACGGTTAAGTTATTCAGATGGTCGTTAAGGGAATCTGACTTCCCCATTGCTTATAGGAAGGTCACAAAAGGAGATCACATGACCCCCAAGACATTGCAACCATCATAAATAGAAGTCCATTGCCAAGTGTCAGAATTTTGATTGGAGATGCTTGCAACGATCATAAGTAAGGTTTTTTTTCAGTGCTGCTGTAACTTTGAAGAACTACTAAACAAATGATACCTGCATTGTTCTTTTTGTGTGTGTACTTTTTATATTTGTTTTAATTGGTTTTTTTAAGCCACCCAGAGCCCTGAGTTGTTTTGAAAAATAAATACAGATCATCCTTTTTTTTTTTTTTTTTTAAAGTAGATTTTATTCATAAACATTTTTTGAATACAGTGTTTTGTCTGAGTATAATATTTACAGAAACAAAAAGCATAGCTAATACTGTACAAAATATTATCCCATTTACTAATACTGATACTAATAATATTATACCACATGGTCTGTGATGACCCAGGGCGTGACACAAAAATAACAAAGTGACAAAAGTGGAATAAATTCCCTTTAATGCTTCCAACTTGGCCCCGATGTCCAATTATCCTCAGCTAGATAACAAACTCTTCAAAAAACAATCTACGAAGGGCAGAAATGCAGTCCAAACCCAAAGTAAAGATAATTACAAATTGAAAAAACTAATACAAACCACACTGAAGTAATTAACACAGCAGGCCAGGATGATAAATTGCAGACTTCCACAAGCTAATGCAGTACCCACAAGTGGGAAGACGCCAAAACCCAAATAAGCCTCTACAAAGATGATGCATGCTTTGCTTCCAGCAAGGAGCCATGTGCAAACGCCCCGCTTTTATCCTCTTCTCCCAGCTGCAACTAATGAAAGGGATCAGGGCCCTTTCCTCTCCCGTAAGCCATGTTGCTCCCTTCTCCCTTCCTCCCTGTGTGCTCTAGGATAAAGAGGGGATGGCCCTGGTCTTCCTCTGAATGCCCAGCCGGACTGTTCCCTTCCCCCGTTTCTTCCACAGCCACCGGAACCACACTCCCGCTCCCTGTCAGCTCCCCTCAGAATCAGACTTCAACAAGGGCATGACATGGATTAACAGCTCTAAGAATGCTATAATAGAGTACAATTCCTATTTTTTGTATTTAACTCATTTGTATTTTTAGTGCTTTTAACAATTATAGTTATATACCATCCCTGTTCATCATTTTTCTTCATCTAACTTCTACCCTTTGTTTTCAACCATGGTTAAAAATACAGCTCATCCTTGACTTAAAACCGTCCATTTACCCACAGTTCATACTTACGATGGCACTGAAAAAAGTGACTTACGAGCGATCTTTGCGCTCAACAACCATCATACCAGGGTCAAGTTATAAAAATTCTACCACTTGGCAACTGGCATGTACTCATAATGGTTGCAGCATCCTGGGATCATGTGATCGTCATTTGTGACACCACCACCCAGCCAGCTTAACAACGGTAGCAAAAAAATTCATTTAACAATGGTAGCAAAAAAAAGACTATAAAATTGGTCACAACTCTCTTAGCGTTTGCCTCCCGTAGCAACACATCCTGATCGAATTGTGGCCATAAGTTGAGAACCCGCTGCAGTTGGGAGCTGCAGAATAAACGCTTGTTAGAAGAGTGACAGTGGGTTTTGCCTTTCTCGTCTGCAGTTGCTTTCCAGGAGCTGTGTCCATATGGCCACGGGGCCATTCCGGGGCTTGGAGATTCCCGGGAAGGTAAGCACCCAAAGCCAAAAATATGTTTAGTGTTGACCTCTACCCCCTTGGGAGCTTTCACCAGGATTAAACAGCCTGGCCTTCATCTTGATGTGAAGGTAGACTGCTCAGAACAATGGAAGCTTTCCCTCCATTTGTGGGAGGGGGGATAGAGGGAGGCAAGAAAGAACCAGAGGAGGAGGCAGCCATTCCTGGGCAGATTCGCTGTAGGACAATTCAACCATTCAATTGAGTTATTTAAAATAATTTAAAATTTTATTTTATTTAAAAATGAAATGAAATGGTTTCATTTTTCATTCTGTCCCTCCTTTATCATCCTTTCTTTAACTATTAATTTCTTTGATATTAGTGTAACTCTTGTCCCATGGTGAATTGGCCACAGCGAGTTGTCGTAGATCCTTCCTGGCCACAGAGATGCCCAGTGACCAAAAGCATCTTGCAATGCTACTGTCAACTCATAAAATATTTCTAGGGTCTTTTTAGAGTTGCCAACAGAATGGGAGGGAGGGAAAGGATTTGAAAGAGTAGTGCGGTAGCTTGGAAATTGAAAGTGCATTCCATAAATGTTTTCAAAGATAGTTATTAGGTGACTGAAGTTTTTGCCACACAATTATCTAACTGGAGAACATGATTGATGGCTCTTGGCTATGGATGTGTCCCATTGGAGAATATGAATTACAATACACCCAGGGAGTGGAGGGAAAACCAGGGTCACGGATGATAATGAATGAGTCAGCTACACCCAGGTAGTGCTGGATGTGTTAACTCCCAATAAATCCTTTGGAAGTTTTGGAAGTTTGGGGTAACTAATGATTTAATTGGGGTAACTACTGGAATCCTGACAGCTATACCCTTTACTCCATAGCAAAGAATGGGTTCGTTTAATGACTGAGGTGTTTGTTTAATTACGATGATGTTCCTTTAACAACCCACTACATTTGCTTAATGACTGTCACAAAAGAGAACGCGAATGTACAACTGTCATGACATATAACCATAAAACCGTAATGGACAGTCTCCATAATGGGCAGGCTCTGTTATGGTAGTATATAAAGGACTACCTATACATACACACGCACTCACACATACACACAAACAAGCACACACATGCTCACACAAACACAAAACCAGAAAGAACCCGAGAATGCTTTTTCCAGCTCAGAGATTTCCCCAAACATCAGAAAATTGCTTTTGCAAATCCTGGTGATCGATTAGAAAAATGAGTGGAAAAGACAGCTGCAGTCAGCGTCACTTCTGCAAGATCAGCTCGTGTTAATACTCGGTTCTCTCCCATTCACACCATGAAGCTCTCCACACAGGGCACGCTGGGCAGTTTTATTGTTCAGCCAATTTGTCCCAAAGCCTGACACCCAAACACAGCCTATCTGTCAAGGTTCCAAGTAATAATCCCATAGCAAGCAAAACTCCAAAGCAGGTAGATTCCTCAAGGAATAGCTTTATCGGAAATATATTGGCACAGATCTGGTAAAAACCGACTCTAAAGACTCCTGTGGTTTTCACCTAATTAAAAGTAAATCTTTTTTTTTCTCTTTCTGAACACAATGAGTCCCATGGTTCAATCACAGTGTGGTCTCGCAACCGGGTAGCATCACTCCACCTCCTTCTGACCATGTGCGAGACTATCCTTGGTTCCAAAGAGAAAATATTTTGTTTTGGCTACAAAATCCCCTCTACCTCAAATTCTCCCCTCCCCAGAGGTGGGCTGCTGCCAGTTCAGACCAGTTCACCCACACCGGTAGTTCCAACCACTGGCTAGATCCGGCCTCCTGCACTGATGCTATCCCATCCTATACATCTCACTCTCTGGCTCACTTGCCCCGCCCATACAGCCCAGCTGATTTCCACACCTCACTTGCTCTACTCACCGCGGCTGCCCAAGAAGGTGTGCTGGAACGTCGGGTGCATAAAATTTCCATGTCTTTGAACCTGCGTGCAAGCAACTCTCACATTTTCAGTTCTGCACTTGTTAAATTATGTGAAGCCCAGCTCTGCCCCTACCTGCCCCTCAGCTCCAGTGTGGCAACACTGCAGCAGTAAAAATGGCTTTGGTCAGGCCAGCTTCAGGGTGGACAGTACAATAAAGTTCAATGCATAAAAAGGAAAAAAAATAACCAACAACAAAGGAAGAAAAGCATTGACTTCCAGTTCCTTCTGGCACAGTAGAACAGCAATCTCAAACTTTGAGATTGGGGGGGGGGATGGGGGAGAGGGGATGGTTTCATGTGAGCGGCAAGCAAGCACCCCCTGTTTGCACAAATGGAGCTGCGTGTACATGCTTGCTCTCTCACCCTCTGTGTGTCCAAGTGCCACTGCATGTGTACGTACACTCGCCTGCCAATTTCCGTGGCCCAGTTCTCAATGGATTGGGGGTTGGGGACCCTTGCAGTAAAATTAGGTAATAATCTACAAACTTCACTTTTTATTTTTATGCAATGATACATATTAACCACTTCTATAACAACAAACCTGTCTAAGCCACAAACCCCTAAGCAAAGTTTCTTCCCCCCTCCATCTTGGGCACTTTATTGTAGTGCACGAAAAGGCATCAGAAATCAATGCTTTTCCTTTCCCCTTTCCCCTAAACCTGTGATGGTAAACCTATGGTATGCGTGCCACAGATGGAATGCAGAGCCATTGGTGCAGGCAAACTGACCTCACTGTACATGTGCGTGCCTCCCAGCTGATTTTTGGCCTGTTTGAGGCCTTTTTCAGCCTCCCAGAGGTTTGAGGAAAGCCTTTGCAGGTCAAAAATAGCCCGTTTCATCACTTCCTGATTTCCAGAAATACCAGAAGTGACAAAATGGACCCATTTTTTGGCCTGCAAAGCCTGCAGAAGCTTTCTGGGAGACCAAAAATCAGCTGGGAGGTGCAGTACAGATAAGGGGGTGGGGTGGGGATTGAGCATGCATGCACAGGGGGTGTGGAGGGGCGCACACATTGCCTTCTGGGTGCTGGCATGTGAGCAATTTTTGGCACAAGAGCTCAAAAAGTTAGCCATGACTGCCCTACACTTTCTCCTCTTCCCATCTTCCTCCCCTATTTTCCCACTACACATATTTTCATTTTTCTTCATATTTTTCTGTTTTGATGAACTAATAAAAATACCCAAATAAAAAAACCCAAATGCACAATTTTAGGGTTGGAGTTCCAGCTGGGATTCTCAAACACGGACTTTTTTTTTTTTTTTTTAAAGGAAAAGTTTCTGAGCACCCTGCCACATTTGGGGCGGGGGCTCGTGTCTTTCAAGAAAGTGAAAGCTGCGCACAAGGGTTAGTACAAAGGTACAGAACTCATGGTGTTTCTCATTTCACACGGTCTCTTTGGCAGACGTGAACGAGTGCGCGGAGAATTTGGGAATCTGTATCAATGGCGCCTGCATCAACACCGATGGGTCCTTCCGCTGTGAATGTCCCTTCGGCTACAACCTGGATTACACGGGGGTTAACTGTGTGGGTGAGTGGGGGCCACCGTGCCCACCATCTCAGGAGGGGGATCTGTTCAAGCCTTACTTGAAGTTTTTTTCCTTCAAGTAGATGAATTTGCTCCTTTCTCATATCCTCGGCAGACACGGATGAATGCTCCATTGGGAATCCATGTGGGAATGGCACCTGCACCAATGTGATCGGGGGCTTTGAATGCACCTGCGACGAAGGGTTTGAGCCAGGGCCAATGATGACCTGCGAAGGTAATGTCCACTTTTTTTTCCGTTCGATTGATTTGATTTCTGCAGCTGCTCTTCTCACGCAGGTCCATTCAGAATCCAAGAAAGAAAATCTTAGACTCCAGTGTTATCGAGAAAATTGAAGCGGTAGCATCAGAAAAAATACAAGATCTGAGGCACTAGGCATGAAAATCACATATAGAAAGTTATCCCATGTTCCCACCCCCAACAGTTCAAACTGGCCATCCAATCTGCAGTGTGTATGATGTCATGTGGGTACATCTACATGTGATGTTTCACACATTTGGCATGCCAATACAGTTGTCCTTGGCCTACAGAGATAAGAGGCTACAGCTACGTAATAAGCAAGTATGCATAGTCAAGAAAACATCTCAACTTTTACATTTCACCAACTTAAACCTCCAGCACACACACACACCCCCATGCAGTCCAATTATTCTTCCCTCCACCCAGTTTCTACAGCAGCCGGAAAGACAAGCAGAAGAAGGATTCTTGAAAGCTGACAGAACATGTCAGATGCCTCCTTATGCTTGCTTGTGTTTTGCTACCGTGCAGTGAAAATCTGCCATGAGCTCTGGAGAGGATGAATGGGAGAAGGAATGCTTGGGGGAAAGCGAAAGTAACTTCTATATCTCCCTGAGGCACTGCCAGTTGGGAGAAAAAAGCAGCTGCATACTCACCTACGCTTGAAGTGACCATTCTGAAAACACCTGACTTGAACCTGATTGGACATGGGGAAGGTCAGCAATGGGAGTCAGTTAAGGGAGAGAAAAGTTGAGTGTAGCATTTGGCATGCAAACGGCCTCCCCCGAGGTCCGGAGGCTCTCTGGAAGCCAGAAATAGGCCCATTTCTGGCTTTCCTGAACTTCCAGGAGGCCCATTCTTCAGTCACCTTGAGCCTCCGCAGGGGCCACCTGGGGACTCCTGGAAGGGGAGGGGTGGGTGGGCAGATTTGGGGGTTCTCTGCATAGAATCTTATCTAGAGGCTCTCCTGAACCCCTGCAAACACCCAGCAGCCCACCCCTGTGGCTGTTTCCCAGGCTTCATTCACTTCCCTGGCTGTTTTTGTCCCTGCTTGGCCAACAGTAGTTGCAGAACTGAATGTGTGTCCTTGTTCCATTGCAATGCTCCTCAACCACTAATCGCTGGAAGCTATTAACGGTCTCCCCTTCTCCACCTGTCCAATCTCCAGATATCAACGAGTGCGCCTTGAACCCACTGCTCTGTGCCTTCCGATGCCTCAACACGCTCGGTTCCTACGACTGCACCTGCCCAGCCGGGTACACCTTGAGGGACGACCGCAGAATGTGCAAAGGTCGGGATCCTCCATTGAGCCGAGTTGACACTCAAGGGTGCCAGTCAAGGAAATAGGTTCAGTTTTCGAAAAGGTTCTGCCCTTGGGGAAAATGGCCGAGCATCAACTCATAAAACATTCCTACACCTGTTTTAGTAGTTGTTATTAAATAATGTTGGGGGGGGAAGAAATCTGGAAGCACAGTCCAGCAGTTTGGAAGTGAAGCTACATTCCAACTCTTCTCTTTAAAAGATTGTAACTAAACTACCAGTGCTTTTGCCCATGAATATACTTAATTGGAGAACATGATTGATGACACCCAGCCTGTGAAGATGCTCAATTGGAGAATCTGATTTATGACACACCCAGCGGGGGCAGAAACAGGGTCACAGGGGACTGTAAATAACAAGTTGTGGGAGCTTCATCCCTGGAGGCTTTCAAGAAGAGACTGGACTGCCCTCTGTCAGAAATGCTGCTGCTGCTTGGACAGGGAGTTGGACTAGATGACCTACAAGGTCCCTTCCGACTCTGCTAATCTGTTAAATGGTGTAGGATCTCCTGCTTAACCGGGGTTGGACTAGATGACCTACAAGATCCTGTCCAACTCTGTTAACCTGTGAAAAAAGATAAAATAAAAGGGGGACATCCTTTTATTTAGAAATCCTGCAGAGATCCATGACCTATCCAGCTTCACATTCCTGTTCTTCCCTCTTTATTTCCACAGATTTGGACGAGTGTGCCCATGGCATGCACGACTGTGAGTCCCATGGGATGATGTGCAAGAACCTGATAGGCACCTTTGCTTGCATCTGTCCACCTGGGATGCAACGCCGGACAGACGGTGAAGGCTGCACAGGTGAGACGCGTTTTAAAACCTCAAGTTCCTAGTCCACAGGGCTGGCTCAAAAACAGGCAAGTGAGGTCCATTGAATCAAATCCAGGATGGGTGAATATTTTTTCCCTTTGGCTCTTGCTCTGGTCAGCCCCCATTTTGGGGGAGGAATCTGGTTCTGGGTGCCCCAGGCGCTTCCCGAGGCTGGAGGTTCATTTTGTCTGAAACGCTGGACGGAGGAGGAAGGGGTTGGACCAGGTGTTCTCTGAGATCCCTCTCAACGCTTAACGATTCCACTTTAAATGTGGACTGGGTACCCTTGGGTCCTAAGCAGCCTCTATAGAAAAGAGCTTCTCTCTCACTAAAGTCCGTCCGGCAGAGAGACAAATAGTTTTTCTGCCACCTCAATTCATCTCTGTCCTCTGCCTTTCATCCCCAGAGCTTGGGTGAGGCCTCACTAGCAACAGTGGCTCTTCTGTCCCAAGGACCAGCCCATAGATTTCCACTGCTCTCCTCTACTCTGTCTTTTTAAAAAATTTTATTGAATAAACATTAAAAACAATTGAACACAGTGGCAACTTTCTTGGCCATCATTTTGGCCATACAAGCTATTGTACAGAGATACACATAACAGTTAATTTCCTTTTTCCCTTATGTTGTTAGTATAGTGCTAGCTGCTTATTATTTCTTTCTACATTTATCTACAATTATATACATATTTACAACTGTCTTTTATATGCATACATTTGTATCATCTTTTATTTGCCCATTATATTCCATTCTCTTTGGTACACAAAACTTTAGTTTTCATTCCTATAAAGTGTCAACTTCTTTCTTTCTTTTTCCTTGACTCTAAGGATACATTTTACTCCAGACTTCATAATACTCTGTCTCACCCTTATTCTTGATTTTTAGTCTGTCCATCTCTGCACAGACTAATATTTTCCTTATTATTTCACTTTCTGTAGGGGTATCTTCATTCTTCCAGTTCTGGGCAAACACCAATCCTTTATTAGGAGCAGCAGCAGCCCGACAAAAAGTTTCTGTCTCACTAACAAGTTTGTCCAGCAGGGAGACTATTTGTTGTCTGCCACATCTATTCATCTCCGCCCCATGCCTTTTATTCCCAGAGCTTGGGTAGAATTTTGCTAGCAGCAATGGCTCTTCCATCCTAAGGACCAGCCCATAGATTTCCACTGCTCTCCTCTCTGCCTTCTGCACATCTGTGCGTCAGGCACTGGACACAGCTGTTCCTTCTCTTCCTCATCAGCCACCTCCAGACGGGGGCTGTTGACTCTCCCTCTGAGGGTTGACCAGCAGCCCAGGCTCTGCCTCCATCTCTCTCTCTCTCTCTGACAGCTCCCTTCTCCCTTGGGCCTCTCAAGTTGCCTTGATGTTGACCCTGATTCTCACGCCTCCTCCTCATTTGATTCAGCTGCTGGAGGGGCCGGGGGCCAACAGGTCACAACACTAGAACTAAGGAGAAATTTCCCAACAGTGAGAATGATTAACCATTGGAACTGCCTGCCACCAGAAGTTCTGAGTGCTCCATCCCTGGAGGTTTTCAAGAAGAGACTGGGCAGCCATTGGAGAGTCTCCTGCTTGGGCAGAAGATTGGGCTAGAAGGTCTCTTCCAATGCTGTTGTTCTCTTAGGGGGTTGGGCTAGAAGACCTCTGAGGTTGGAAGGGGCCCCTTATGGTTGTGCATTCTGTCACTAACAAGTTCCTTTTCTCTTCCTCACTGTCTCCAGATGAGAACGAATGCCGGACCAAGCCAGGCATCTGCCCCAATGGACGCTGTGTGAACACTGTGGGCAGCTACCACTGCGATTGCAACGAAGGCTTCCGGAGCAGCCCCTTGGGCACCGA
>BLBF01000091.1:1359455-1370431 GCA_015471245.1 Laticauda colubrina | reverse complement strand
TATTATTTCACCTAAACCAGTTAGGGTAAACAATGTTATCCCTAACAAGAGGGATCGGCTGCCACGGGAAATCCTGGCTGGCTTTCCACTTTCCAGGAAGGTGGGGGGAGTGTTCTGACCAAGGCTTTCAGAGACCATAATGAAGCCCATGCTAAGTCCAAACAACTCTCTTTTTATTTCAATGCTGGGAATTATATTCATTCCCAGCCGGTAATGAGTCCCAAACAGTCCCTCAAGATAAGCACCCACCTTTTTCTCCTTTGAATGGCTGCCAACAACTAAAGTGCCAAATTAACTGTAAAAGACCAACCGAACTACAAAGTCCACACAAAGCTTCAGGTTTCTAAACGACCAGTATGAACAAAGTTGCTTCCTGCCAAGATTCCTCTCCCTTTGCTCTTCCTTTATGTCTTATGGGAGGGAGAATCACCTTCAAGCCTTACTCCAGAGTCACCCTTTTTGTCTTAACTGTTCTTGTCTTCTGGCAGCTCTATGCAAGTATGCATTGGAAACAGGCTCCCCTTTTTCCTCTGCCTCGCTGCTGCCAGATTCCGGGGGCTCCAAAGACAGCACCCCACTCCCAGATGGTTCTGGCCCCATCTCTGCATCTGATGTAGGATTCTCATCCGAGTCCTCCCCAGACTCCCGGACTGGTCCCTGTTCTTCCCCGCTGTCCAATTCTGCTGCCATCTGCACAGGGTGCCGGCAGATCACAACAGGGAGGTTTTTGTGATGCATTATGAGCAATTTAACCTCCTCCTGTTCCTAATTTAGTGGAACAACTTGCCCCCAGACGTTGGGGATGCTCCAACACAGGAGGTTTTTTAAGAAGAAACTGGACAACCATAAGTCTGGCATGGAGTAGGGTCCCCTGCTCAGGATTGGACTAGAAGATCTCCCAGGTCCCTCCCAACTCAGTTATTCTGTGATTCACCAGCCATCCCCTTTAACCCCCAAAATAAGGAAGGAATTTCATCAGAAGCATATTTTAATAAGCCTTCAAGGGCACCTGCTCTCCGTGACTGCAAACAGCAGGGAGGACATTTTCCCCCAGAAGCTATTACAAATAGACATTCCACCCTTGAGAAAGGAACTTTTTTTAGAGTCATGCTTTTCTGAATAAAATCCAGATTATTATTATTTTTTTAATTATTCTATCAGGTAATGATTGGGCAGGACATTCATGCTCAAAGCTTGGATGTTTTCCTATCCACCCTTGTGGTTTGAAAAGTAATTGGAGAAAAGGGGTAGAATCAGGATGTTTTTTCATTTCCTTAAGTTGATGAGATGTTTAAAATGGTGTAGGGTCTCCTGCTTGGGCAGGGGAGGGAGTTTGAACTAGATGACCTACAAGGTCCCTTCTGACTCTGTTGATTTGTGAAATGGTGTAGGGTCCGAGGGTTGGACCAGATGACCTACAAGGTCCCTTCCAACTCTGTTAATCTATAAATCTATAAAATTGGCATCCAATCATTTTCTTGGGAGTCCTCATCTTATATCTGTTACCAAACAAGGCTGTTTTTAAGTGTGCCTGATTTTGCAACCTTTCTTTCCAGAGTGATTTAGCAAATCACTACAATTCTTTAGCGAATCACTTAACTGAATTCTTCAATTTGTTAATAATTCACCAAACAATGCTTCTTAAAAATCTCCAGGGATGGAGCGCCCACAACTTCTGGTGGCAAGCAGTTCCACTGGTTAATTGTCCTCACTGTTAGGAAGTTTCTGCTTCATTCCAGGTTGCTTCTCTCCTGGATAGTTTCTCCTTGTTGCTCCTTGTCCTACCTTCAGGTGCTTTGGAAAATAAGTTGACCCTGTCCTCTTCTTTGGGGCAGCCCCTCAAATACTGGAATACTGCTATTATGCCACCCCTAGTCCTTCTTTTCTCTCGACTGGCCAAATCCAAATCCTACAACCGTTCCTCGTAGTCTCCAGTCCTTTGATCATCTTAGTTGTTCTTCTCAGCACTTTCCCCAAAATCTCAACATCTTTTTTTGTAATATGGGTGACCAAAATTGATTCCAGGTGTGGCCTTACTTGGGTTTTATAAAACCAGTACTTCACGTGATCTTGATTGTGTGTTTCTAATTCTCAGTTGTTTGCCTCTGATGTCCTTCTCTTTACTTTTCCAGCTTCCTTGACAATACGAAATAAAAAATGATCCAGCCATTAAAAAGATTATAAAGAGATTATAAAGAGATTATAAAATGCTTCATCCTGCTAACGCATTGCTTGGCCATTGGCCAGCCCCTCAGACCAAGTCCAAAAGTGGACATGACTTAATCAATGGCCAAAGAAAATTGCATTTGTTCAAATCAGGAAAAAGAATTCTCTAGCCACTTCCAGCTTCTCCTTGTTCCCTTTCCAAAGTCTACATTCTGCCTCTTTTAAACATAATTGAAATTATTGTATTTTAATGGGAGGTCAGTGCTCCCGGATGATTTGGGCAAAAAAGCATCAAGAATGCAGACAAAAGGAAGGTTCAGAAAAGGTTTCGTCTCCAGATTTTGTTTCTTGAATATTTCTTGAATATTTAATTCAAAAGTTAAACTCTCTCTGGGTGTGTATGTGTGTGTATGGTGGGGAAACTCATTGTGGGTCCTTGGTGCTGAGTTTGGTGATTTTCCTGCAGACGTTTCATGACCCAACTAGGGAACCTTATCACTGTTAGAAGGGAGTGCAATTTCCAGAGAGCAGGAGGAAGGGGGGGAAGGAAGAGGAGAAAGAGGAAGGGGAGGGGAGGAGAAGGAAGAGGAGGAAAATAAGAGGAGAAGAAAGGAGGAGGAGGAGATGAAGGAAGAGGAGGAAGGGAAGAGAAGAAAGGAGGAGGAAGAGAAAGAGGGGGAGGAGGAGAGGAGGAAGAGAAAGGGAAGGGAAGGAGGAGGAAAATAAAAGAAGAAAGGGAGGAAGAGGAGAAGTGGGGGAAGAGAAGGGGAAGGAGGGGGAAGAGGAAGAGGAGGAGAAAATGAAGGAGGAGGAGAAGAGAAGAAAGGAGGGGGAAGAGGAAGAGTGAAGGGAGCAGAGGAGGAAGAGAACATGGAGGGGAGGAAGAGAAAAAAAGGAAGAAGAGGAAAATGAGAGAAGAAAGAAAGAGAAAGACAAGAATGGGGAAGAGGAGGAGAAGGAGGGGAAGGAGGAGAAGGGGAAGGAGGAGAAGACAAAGTGAAGGGGAGGAGGAAGAGGAGGAAAAGAAGAAAAGAGGGGGAGGAAAAAGAGGAAGAGAGGTGGAGGAGGAGGAAGAAGAGGAAAATAAGAAAAAGGAGAAGAGGAGGAAGAAGAGCAGGAGGAGAGGAGGAAGAAAGTGGAGGGGGAGGAAGAGAAAAATAGAAGAAGTAGAGAAGAGGAGGGGAAGGAGGAGAGGAGGAAGTGAAGGAGAGGAGAAAGAGGAGGAGGAGGGAGAGGGAGGGGGAGAAGGAGGAAGAGAATGAGGGGAGGAGGAGGAGGAAGAAGAAGAGGAAAATAAGAGAAAAAGGAGAAGGGGAGGAAGAGGAGGAGCAGGAGGAGAGGAGGAAGGAAGAGGAGGGGGAGGAGGAGGGAAGGAAGAAGACAAACAGGAGGAGAGAAGGAAGAAAGGGGAGGGGGAGGAACAGGAGAAGGGGGAAGAGTGTAAGGCTCTCCAAACTTTCCTTGCAGATGTTTCCTTGCCCAACCAGGTAACATCATCAGGGCTAATAAGGAGCGGGGTTTGCTCCCCATTTATATTCTCGTGCCTTGCCCTGCCACTGTTGGTGGGAGTGGATTTGGTGGTTCCCTGAACCCTGAGCTTTTCTTCCATCAGTGGCAGGATCCTGAACCAATGGGGCCTTGCTATGCTCCAGCCAGTGTGGGTGTTTCCATGCCTTGTGTCCGTGATGCTGCACTTCCACACTGGGTATAGCATCCTAGAGTCAGAGGCCATCTAGCCCAACCCCTTGGTCAGGACTGGGATGCAAATCTCCAGCATACCTTTGAATGTTTCCAATGCAGGAGCTCTCTGGGTCATTGGCTCCCCTGTCCAGCTGTTGTGCGGGCACCAAGATGGATTAAAGCTACGAGGAAGCCATATCTATCTATCTATCATCTATCTATCTATCTATCTATCTATCTATCTATCTATCTATCATCTATCTATCTATCAATCTATCATCCATCTATCATCTATCTATCTACGGTCTTGTTAGCCAGTGGAATTGGCTGCTAAGTGAAATGGGGGAATTCTCCTTTCTCTGAGTCTCCCAGGTCTTGATGGTGTGAGAGCAAGGTGTCTCCTTGAACTTTGGCAATGTTAAGTCTTGTGGACTTCAACTCCCAGCATTCCTCAGCCAGACATTGGTGAAGGATGAGACCTGAGCGGGGGGGGGGGGGGGGTTGGATGAGATGTCCTCTTGGGTCCCTTCCCACCCTGACTGTTGCAGGAAGGTGATCAGCATCTCTCTTGCAAATCAAAATTGGGAGTTGGGGGTTCAGAGGGGGAATGCAACTCTCCACCAAGCTCATCAGGGAAGGGGGGCCCTCCCCAGCACCCCTCTCCTTGTCCTGTCCAAAGACTCACTAGGGGAATCCCTCCCCCCATCTCTTCCCCCTCCCCCCCAGACACCCGCCAAGGCTTCTGCTTCACCGAAGTGCTCCAGACGCTGTGCCAGATGTCCTCCTCCAACCGGCAGCAAGTCACCAAGTCCGAGTGCTGCTGCAACGGAGGACGAGGCTGGGGGCCCCAGTGCGAACCCTGCCCCTTCCCGGGCACGGCCCAGTACAAGAAGATGTGCCCCCATGGGCCGGGCTACATGACCGACGGCAGAGGTGAGCAGCTACTCTGAAACTCCGGGAACACCTTCCCCCATCACCCCATTATTTGGCTGCTAAGATTCAGGGGACCAATTGAAAAGAGGGGGGAGGCAGTGGGAAAGGGATGGAAGAAAAGAAGGAAGGAAGGAAGGAAGGAAGGAAGGAAAGAAGGAAGGAAGGAAGGAAGGAAGGAAGGAAGGAAGGAAGGAAGGAAGGAAGGAAGACAAGAAAAAGAAAAGGAAGGAAGGAAGGAGAGAGAAGAGAAAGAAAGAAAAATGAGAGAAGGGAAGAGAGGGAAGAAAGAGAAAGAAAGAGTAAAGGAAGGAAAAAGGAAAGAAGGAGAGAAGAGAAAAGGACAGAAGAAAGAGAAAGAATGGGAAAAAATGAAGGAAGGAGAGAGAAAGAAGGAAGGAGAGAAGAGAAAGAGAAAGAAAGAAGAAAAAGATATAGAGAAGGGAGGGAGGAAAGAGAAGAGAGAAAAGGAAGGAAGAAAAGAACAAGGAAGGAAAGAAAGAAAGGGAAGGAAGGAAGGAGAGAAGACAGAGAAAGAAAGAAAAGGAAGGAAGGTGAGAAGAGAAAGAAGACAAGAAGAAAGAAAGAAGAGAGGGAAGGAGAGAAAGAAGAAAGGAGAGAGAGAAGGAAGGAAGGAGAGAAGAGAAAGAGAAAGAAAGAAGAAAAAGACAGAGAAGGGAGGGAGGAAAGTGAAGAGAGAGAAGGAAGGAAAAATGAACAAGGAAGGAAGGAAAGAAAGGGAAGGAAGGAAGAAGAAGACAAAGAGAGAAAGAAAGAAAAGGGAGGAAGGCAAAAAGAGAAAGAAAGGAAGAAGACAAGAAGAAGAAAGAAAGGAGAAAGAAGAGAGAGAAAGGAGAAAGGAAAGAGAGAAAGGAGAAAGAGAGAGAAGAAAGGAAGGAGAGAAAAAGAGAGATTTTTCCTTCTTTTGGGCTTTTCCGGAACTGAATGGAAGCTGCAGCTCCCTCGGCTGCTGCCCCCAAGAAGCCCCTTGCACACCAAGAGGCAGTGTTCATTTCTCTTGAAATGACACCTTTGTTTGGGGATGGGAATCCTCCCATAAGGCTGGGAAGGGACCACCATGTGCCCTATCCCAGCCGCCTTGTAGACTTCACTTAGTTACACCCGTACGGAAAGACCCCCCCACACACTTTTTTGGGGAACAAAGGAATGACTGAAACATTCTGGTCTCTTGTCTCGGTGAACCTAGGCAGAATCTCAACTGAGTCCAT
Source organism: Laticauda colubrina (assembly GCA_015471245.1). Classification (NCBI taxonomy): domain Eukaryota; kingdom Metazoa; phylum Chordata; class Lepidosauria; order Squamata; family Elapidae; genus Laticauda; species Laticauda colubrina. The sequence continues at coordinate 1,364,426 of BLBF01000091.1, read as the reverse complement.
TGACATGACGGGCTTTTCCTGGCGTTTTCCCCAAAGGCCCAAGCAATTTCTTGCTTACTTTGAAGAGACTCGGGCAGTTTGGTCTCCAAACTCCCACAATGGGGTGGGGGGGGGACTTTTTATAAAATTAGACTTTATGTTGATATAAAACTTTTGTTCAGAGTCTTGCAACATAAATTCAGCGCCAGAAAAGTAAAAACACAGACGGCTGAGGCTTCGTTTAACTTCTTTATAAACATATGAAGTAAACTTTACAGTACCAGTTCTAGACTTCTCCAACATGGAACAAACTCAAACAGAAGCAGACATGGTTCAGAGCAGAGTGGCAACTTGACTTCAGCAGACAAGCAAGTTAGTTTCTCTTTCACTTTTGTGCTGAGCACAGGACAGAGGTTAACCAGGCCCAGATCTCTCTTTAAGTTTTAGCCCCAAGTTCAGCTCTCATTGGCTGGTCTTGCTTACTAAGCTCTATTCCAGTTCAGGAATATACTCTGACAAATTTTGTATGTCGACCCAACTGAGCAGTGGTGGGATTCAAATGTTTTTACCACCGGTTCGGTGGTTGTGGCTTGGTGGGCGGGATTTACACACATGCACACACTTTGCATCTGTGCGCGCACCAAATGCACACTTTGCGCAGGTGCAGAGATATTCTAACTCACCTCCTGCAAGCCTGCATGATCCCAGTCACTTCAGCAGCTGCCACATGGCACTCTCCTGTGCCGTGCGAAGCAGCTGCGCTTCAAGTTTAGCGGATAAAGGTGAGTATGGGAGCCCGGGCGGGCGGATGGGCCCAACAGCAGAGCAGTGGAGAGAACCGGTTTGGTCTCCGCTGCTCATTGCAGCTACCGGCTTGGCAGAACCGGGCCGAACCGGTAGAATACCACCACTGCGACTGAGGTAAGGCTGTGTAACTCACTCCGAGGAAGCTGCTTGCTGTTAGAAGGAGTTTCATAGCATTTATCACCTGTGGGTGGCAGCTCCTTTTAATGCAGGAGTTTCTTGATTTCTCTGGGGTGGGGGGGGCAGCTGGTGGGGACAGCTTGCCCCTCTCACCTTACCCCATTTCATTTCAGTGGTGGGATTTAGTTTTATTTTTTAACAACCAGTTCAGACAAACCGTTCCAAACCGGCTTAAATCCCACCACTGTCCCATTTCCACTCCAAAGTTTTTCATGGAAAAGGAGAGGGAGGAGTATGGGAGATCGGGGTTTGGAGGGTGCCCAGCTGCCCAGCCTCTGCACCCCATCCATCGGTGGGGGGGCAGGGAAGGCTGTTGGTCTTGCTGGGTTTTAATGGAGGATTTTCCCCACGTACACCAACTTCTCAACCTCTTCTCCCCCCCCCCCCGGCAGATATCGACGAATGCAAAGTGCTGCCCAAGCTTTGCCACCACGGCCAGTGCATCAACACCATGGGCTCCTTCCGCTGCCACTGCGACCTCGGCTACACCCTGGACATCACCGGGACCCTCTGCCAGGGTAAGGGGCCTGATTCCCACACCCACCAGGCTCCCTTATACTGTGGCTGGGCCCCCGCTTTGCTCCATGGAGATGTGGTACATTATTTCCTTCTTTCCCTTCTTCTTCCCTCCCTCTCCTTCCTTCCTCTCTCTCTCGTCCTCCCTCCCTTTTTCTTATTTCTTTCCTTCTTTCCTTCCTCCATTTTTCCTGTATTCCACCTCCCTCCCTCTCCTCCTTCCCTCCTTCCCTTTTTCCTTCCTTCCTTCCTTTATTCCCCATCAAATATCTTCCTTCCTCCTTCTTCTTTTATTTCTCTCTGTCTCTCTGTTTCTCCTTCCTTCATTCCCCATCAAATATCTTCTTTTTTCCCTCCCTCCATTTTCCTTTCTTTCTGTCTCTCTCTGACTCCTTCCTTCCTCTCATTCACATTCCCATTTCTTCCCTCCCTCTTCCTTTCTTTCTCTCTCTCTCCTTCCTTCCTTCCTATTATTCCTATTCCCATTTTCTCCCTTTTCCCTCCTTCATTCCTTCTTTTCTTTTCTTTACTTCTTTTCTTTCTTTCAAAATGTATTGGCCATCCATCATACCAGAAGGTTAAATCTGGGCAGCTTTCAATATTAAAAGGTAAAACCGTACAAAACCTAAATGACACAAATATTCAAATACTGAGACCTCACTTTAAAGGGAGGGGGAGGGAGGAAAGGAGTAGGATGAAAAGGGGTGGAGGAGGTGTGAGGATTCCCTTGGGGCAGAAGGGTCTTGGGGCCCACCCCCAAATGAGGATTGCTCCCAGGGGTGGGTTTCAAATGTTTTAACAACAACTGGTTCTGTGGGTATAGCTTGGTGTGCATGGCCATGTGACTGGGTGGGAGTGGCTTCTTTTTTTGCAGCACCCCTCTCAATTTTTTCTGCCCCCTGGGCCTCAGGAAAGACTCCTGGGGGAACGTTTTTGCTCTCAGAAGTCTTTCCTGGGGCCCAGGAAAGCAAAAAAAAAAAGAAGAAGAAGAATGCAGCAAAAAAAAAAACCCCCAACATTCCCCATGCACCCCTTTTTGCCTCCTGGGTGAAGCAGTAAGGCAGTGAGGGGGATCCCGGCAGAACTGATCATTGGAACAGCTGATCATTGGGAGGGGGTTAAAAAAAATACCTTAAGGAGTGACTGGACAGGGGAGAATGCAGTCAGCGATGTCGGGCATGTGCACAATGCCGCGCAAGCATGTTAAGGACTGACTGGGTGGGGGGGGGGTGCAGAGAGGAGCGGGGCCAGCCAGGAGCACGATTTGCCGGTTCTTCGAACTGTACAGGATCATAACAACCGGTTCTACAGAACTGGTGAGCACCGGTAGAATCTCACCCCTGTCCAAGGGCTGAGAAGGAAAGGAGGTGGAGGTTCCAGTTGCCCCCCTGCAGCCGCCATCTTGAATTTAATGACCTGACCTCCACCGACCAACTCTGGGGGCAGCAAGAAATCCTTGCTTGCACATCAGAGCATCCAAAGTGAGAGATAAAGCCCCTTAGCTTAAGCCCACCTCCCCACCCAAAGTCACTAAGTCTAAGTCCATTTCTTTAGCGACTGTTCAAATTTACAACAGTACAGGGAGGAAAAAGTGACTTTACTTCTATTTTTCACTCTTATGACCATCCCAGTATAGTGACAGGACCAAAATTTGAAACGCTTGGCAACCTGGTTCCTGTTTACGATGGTTGTAGAGATCCTCTTTTTAAGGCCTTCCAGACAGCCAAGACCACCAAGGGGAAGGGGAGGGAGCCAGATTCACACTTCAACATCATGTCGGCCACTGCATGGATTCGCTTAACAACGGTGGTACGCAGGGTCGTAAAAGGCGGGTGAGATTCACTTTGTCAACTAATAAAACATTTCTATGCCTGTTTTATAGTTGCCAACAGAAAGGGAGGGGGGAAGGAGTTTGAAAGAGCAGTGCAACAGTTTGGAATCAAAAGTGCATTCCATTCATATCTTGCAAAGATTATAACTAAGCAACTGGAGTTCGTATGCCTTGCAAATCTCTAATTGGAGAATATGATTGATGACTCTTGGCTATGGATGTGTTTCATTGGAGAATATGAATTATAATACACCCAGGGTGTGGGAAAAAACCAGGGTCAAGGGTGACAGTGAATTATGTGTCTTAGAGTCAGCTACACCTAGGTCATGCCGACATGTTAACTCCCAATAAATACTTTGAAGTTTTAGAAGTTTGGCTCAAGACTCATGATTTATTTAATTGGGGTAACTGCCAGAATCCTGACAGCTACACCCTTTACTCCATAGCAAACAATGGGTTCACTTAATGACTGAGGTGTTTGTTTAATGACGATGTCTTTCCTTTAGCAACCACCACATTCACTTAATGGCTGTCACATATGAGAATGTGAATGTACAACCACCACACCAAACAACCATAAAACCGTAATGGACAGTCTCCATAATGGGCAGGTTCTGTTATGGTTGTATATCAAGGACTACCTGTACACACACACACATACAACATACACACACACAAGCACACACATGCTCACACAAACACAAACAAAACAGAAAGAACCCAGGAACACTTTTTCCGACTCGCCAATTTCACCAATTTCTGACACACTTAACCATGGTCTCACTTAGCCGCAGAACCTTTGGTCGTAAAGCCAAGGACTTTAGAGGTATGAGAAGGACCACTTAAGCCACTTGGATCCTTCCTCCCTTTCTCCACCATCTTTCCACCCTGCTCCCCTTTTAGACCTGGATGAGTGCAGCCAGTCCCCCAAACCCTGCAATTTCATCTGCAAGAATTCGAAGGGCAGCTTCCAGTGTTCCTGCCCCAGAGGGTACATCCTGCAGGAAGATGGCAAGACATGCAAAGGTGAGATTGTGAGCAATGGAGGGATTTGAATTGTTTTTCCACTGATAACAGATAACAGATAATCAGAATTGGTAGGGACCTTATAGGTCATCTAGTCCATCTCTGTTCTTCTGGTAATCTCGCTTTTTTTTTGCCAGATTTGGACGAGTGTTCCATGAAGCAGCACAATTGTCAGTTCCTTTGCGTGAACATTATTGGGGGCTTCAACTGCAAATGCCCCCCGGGATTCACCCAGCACCATTCTTCCTGCATCGGTGAGTGATCTGTTTCTGACTTTTAAAGTGCCGTTACCCCCAAATACAGAATTGGGGGTTGCATGGAGTCAGGGGTGGGCTTCTGGGGGCTTGCCGGGGCTCGGGAGAGCTCCTAGCTAAAACTCTGTGGGGCTTGGAGAGCCCCTAACAACCTCAGAAACACAAGCAGCCGGGGAAAGCTCTTAGTAGGCTTAATTGAACTTCTGGGCATTCAGCCAAGAGCATTTCATACCTTATAACAGTGTGGCAAGCTGGATAAACAATCCACTCAGTACTTGGGAGGGAAAGCCATTGAGAAAATCAGCTAACATAGCCACTAGCCTCTGAGGGGATTAATTCCCAAATAATAGAAATCACGTAACTCACCAGAAACTCCACTAT
>BLBF01000091.1:1339203-1354455 GCA_015471245.1 Laticauda colubrina | reverse complement strand
TCTCTCTCTCTCTCTCTCTCTCTCTCTCTCTCTCTCTCTTTCTCTCTCTCTCTTCCACCAACCTCAGCAAGTCACCATCACTCAAAATTCATATTAGTGGTCCCCAGAATTTAAAATTATGAATTTAGTGGTCCCTGAGGTCCAAAAGGTTGGCGACCCCTGGACTACGGCAGGGGCGGATGAGCGGGGCCAAATGATCACCGGAACTACCTGTTCGCTCAAACCAGTCCAAACTGGTAGAATTCCACCCCAACTTTAGGGACAGTTGGGGAATTTGCCTGCTGGTAAGTACCCCCCCTACTCTCCCCAGATGAGAACGAGTGCTCCAGCTCAGCAGTCTGCGGTTCGGCCTCTTGTTACAACACCCTGGGAAGCTTCAAGTGTGTCTGTCCATCCGGCTTCGACTTCGACCAAGCCCTGGGGGGCTGCCAGGATGTGAATGAGTGCGCAGCCGGAGGGAGCCCCTGCAGCTACGGATGTTCCAACACTGAGGGGGGCTACCTCTGCGGCTGCCCCACTGGCTATTTCCGGGCAGGGCAAGGGTAAGTGTCTCCCTTTCTCCCCCCATTGCGTTTCCGTAGGGCAGTTGTGAGAGAGCAGGGCATGGCATGGTGGCCTAAGAGGCAGAGCTCTCAATCAAGAGGCTATGAATTCAATCTTAGGTAGAGGCAGATATTTCTCTTTCTGGGCATGAATATATCTGCCAAATAAAGCTCCACACTGGCAACAGGAAAGGCATCCGGCCAGTCAACACTCTGCTCCATTCAGTTGCCCAGACTCCACCCCGATGCAAGGAATTACGGGGGTCATTAAAAGACACACACACAAAAATATTGTGAGAGAGCAGACCAGTTGTGACTACGTAGGGATTCTAGACTGATCGCTCGTTTAACTCCACCTCCAGTTTCTGCCGATCCTTCTCCAACAAACCCCCCAAATCCTTTCAAGATCCCCACCCCAATTCATGTTTTTATAATCCCCCCTTCCCCAGGCACTGTGTCTCAGGACTGGGGTTCACCAAGGAGAGCTATTTCTCAGCCCCCCCAGAAGAGGACGAAGAGAACCTGTTGTCTCCGGAGGCCTGTTACGAATGCAAAATCAACGGATACCCCAAGAGGGGTCGCCAGCGGCGCAGTGTGAATGGCACCCAAGACCACCAGGTATGTCCTCAGACCAGAGGGGGATCCCTCTCCAAAAACATGAGGGCTGCTTTCAAATGATTTTCCCCCCCTCCTCATTCTTAGGATTTACATTCTTGTCGTTTTATTTTCTCCCGCTTTTTCTACATCGTTGCTCATCTAATCAAGGCACCTCTGTGGAGGGACAAAAAAAAAACCTCAGGGTGGCTGTGAACGAAACGCCCTCCTCTTTTTTAACCCATGTACTCCCCTCACCCATAAAAAGAGGAAAGGCCTTGATCAGGGTGTGGGGAGGGATTCCTTTTGGACCTCCCTGGAAAGTGCTCATCGTGTTTTTCCTTTCGGTTCACTGAATTCTCATTCCTCTTTTTCAAGAGATGTGACATTTCATCTTAAGTGTCCTCATGAGACGTGTCCATCACCTAATCCATTTCTTTCCCCCTCCTTAATTGCCATTTTGTTCAGATCCAGCTAGTTCCTCACTTACTGACCACAACCGAGGCCGGCAACTCAGGCGTCGAACAGTACAATCGTGAAATGAAATGTGACAGGCTGGCCAGACTTAAGGACATCCATTCTGGATGAGATAGGATAGGATGGTGATAAAGAGACAATCAGAGTTGGAAGGGGCCTTGTAGGTCATCTAGTCCAACCTCCCCGCCCAAGTGGGAGACCCTACACCATTTCTGACAAATGGCAGTCCAATTACTTCTTGAAAGTCTCAAGTGATGGCGCTCCCACAACTTCCGAGGGCAGCTTCTGTTCCATGGGTTGATTGTTCTCACTGTCAGAAAGTTTATCCTTGTTTCCAGGTTGAATCTCTCCTGGATCAGTTTCCATCCATTATTCCTTGTCTGGCCTTGGGGTGCTTTAGAAAATAGCTTAACCCCCTTCCTCCTCCCTGTGGCAGCCCCTCAAATATTGGAAGACTGTTGTCATGTCTCCCCAGGTCCTTCTCTTTACTAGACTAGCCAAGCCCAGTTCCTGCAACCGTTATTGGTATGTTTCAGCCTCCAGTCCCCTAAATCTTCCTGCTCTTCTCTGCACTCTTTCCAGAGTCTCAACATCTTTTTAATAGTTTGGTGACCAAAACTGGATGCAGTACTCTAGGTGTGGTCTTACTAAGGCTTTATAGAGTGGTATTAGTACCTCCCTTGATCTTGACTGTATCCCTCTGTTAATGCAGTTTAGGATTGCGTTGGCTTTTTTGGCTGATGCTGCACAAGGCTGGCTCCTATTTAGCTGGTTGACCACTGAGACTCCAAGATCCTCTCCCAGTTCCTGTTATTGAGCCTGGTTTCACCCAATCTATTTGTGTCCTTTTGGTTTTTCTTGCCTAAGTGTAGGACTTTCCTTTTCTCTACATTGAATTTCATTTTATTAGATACGGACCAGTGTTCAAGTCTGTCAAGATCCCTCTGGATCTTCAGCCCATCTTCTTGGGTGTTAGCTATAAGAGGAGGTGAGATGATGTGAGAAAAGATAGCAAGAGATGATGAGATGAGATGAGATGAGAAGAGAAGAGAAGAGAAGAGAAGAGAAGAGAAGAGAAGAGAAGAGAAGAGAAGAGGATAAGATAAGATAAGATAAGATAAGATAAGATATAAGATAAGATATAAGATAAGATAAGATAAGATAAGATAAGATAAGATAAGATAAGATAAGATAAGATAAGATAAGATAAGATAAGATAAGATAATGGTTGCTGAATAAAGTTAGTAAATGAGGACTATCTGTAGAAGGAACTGGAAGGAAGTTTCAGTCAATCAGAACAGAGCTGGAAGGGACCTTGGAGGTCTTCTAGTCCAACTTCTTGCTCAAGCAGGAGACCCTAAAGCATTTCAGACAAACGGAAGTCCAGCCTGTTCCTTACTAAAGCTTTGTAAAGCATCCTGGAGGCTTTGAAGAAGAGACTGGGCTGCCATCTGTCAGAAATAGTGTAGGGTCTCCTGCTTTGGTGGTTGGACTAGGTGACCTACAGGGTCCCTTCCAACTCTGTTTATCTGTTAAACAGTGTAGGGTCTCCTGCTTGGGTGGAGGGTTGGACTGGAAGACCTTCAGGCTCCCTTTCAAAATTGACTAATCTCTCTCTGTCCCAAAGAGGGAGCCTTGTGGTTTCCCACCACTCACTCCCCAATGCTCCCAAGCCTTTGTCCTGGCTAACCGCCCCCCCCCCAAAAAAAAATCCTTGACCATCTGACCCTCTCCCCCTTTCTTCCCTGTGGCAGGATCCAAGGCTGAGCTTAGGCAGCATCGATGTGGAGGCGCCCCTGGTGTTCGCTTTGAATCTTTCGGACCTGGGCCGGACGGCGCACATCCTGGAGCTGCTCCCCGCCGTGGCACCCCTGGAGAACCACATCCGTTACATAATTGCACAGGGCAACAGTGACGGCCACTTCCACATCCGGGAGAAAGAGGGCCTGAGCTACCTCCACATGGGCCGCAAGCCGGCCACCCCTGGGACCTACCTGCTGGAGATTGTCAGCGTGGCCATGTCCCGCCTGCGAGAACTGCCGAAACCGGAGGCTGCCAAGGACCTCAACTCTGTGGCCGGAGAGACAGGCCAAGCCCTGAAGATGAAGCTGCAACTTCACCTCTTTTAGGCCCCTTCTCAGAGACCCCAGGCCCGGGCCCAGGTGGAAACACGCTCCCTTTCGACCCTCCTCCGCCTCCAGCTCTTCCAGCATCCGCCCTCTGCCACCTGGGGGGGCTCAAAGGACCCCCATCCACCCTGTTGATCCCAGCCCAGCCTTTGGGTACCTCTGGCCCCCTCCTCAACAAGGGCCTCCTCTCCATCCAGCTACCTTCTAGCCACTGAGGACAGTGATAGCAAACCTTTTCAGCATCGAGCGCCCAAACTGGGACACGGGTGCGAGGGAACACCTGTGCACAGGATGGAGCATTGGAAACCAAAGACCAGCTGGCCAGTGCGCCTGCCCACAAAGAGAGCTCTGTGTGCCACCTCTGGCCCGCATGCCACCAATTCGCCATCACGGACCTAGGAGAAGTCCAGAGGGCCACTCTGATGACCCTCTGGCCATGTCTCTCCTCCTTCTGCCTTCGGTGGCGTCCCTCGATTGCCCGGTGTGCTCCCCCCCCCACTCCCCTTTGAAATCCGCTCACTTCCATGGCTGACACACGTTAGGAGTGAATTGGGACCAGCAGGAAACAGCTGGTGTGGAAGACGGGCAACCCGAGGCCAAACCAAAGAAAAAAAAACAACCCATGACCTCCCATGCGTTTCCTCTTTGCCCAGATGACACACCGCGTGCCTTGAACCCAGGACAGCCAGGCCTGCTTTGTTGTCCTCTGAGGCAGAGGAGCCTGCCATCCTGTGCCCAGGGTCCTCCTCCCCGCTAAGATGGTCTCAGTTGAGCATGGAAGCATGTCTCTTTCCGTCCGCCGTGTGTTATTTACCAAAGAAGCTTCCCTCGTGCAGTCACCATCTTGACTTGTTTTGACCCCCCCTTCCCTGCAGACTTCCACCGTTTTCAAATACCCCCAAAATCCCTGGGTTTGATACGGGGATCTCTGCCGAAAGAGCGTCGGCGCCTGCTCCGTTTTATGCCGATGCCCAAGTCTGGAGTCCGCTAACCGAGCTGTGTGCGTGCGCCCTCAAACATTTCAGTGGGACAATCGTTTCTTTGCATCCCAAAGGAACAAATGCTCTTATTGCAAAAAGAGGAGGGGGGAATACCTTTGCTTGGAGTTTGTGGGGAGGGGGAGGAAGCAAGCAGCCGGGGGGGGGGGGGGGCGCAGGAACTGCTGGCCAGAATACTTGAAAATGTAAGCCTGGTTTAACCCTGTTAGCCCTGCCACATTTTAGCCAGCATTCCCTAGCTTGCATTTTTTCAGTTTGTTCTTTTTTTTGGGGGGGGGGGGGAGGAAGGGAGACACACCTGAGTGCTTTATTTCCTCTGTCAATCCAGCCCCAAAACCTTTGAATTGAGGTCCCTCTCTGTCTACCCTTGGAGGGCAGGTGAGCAATTAGGCTCTCTGTGGAGGAAAGCGGAAGTTAACAGAGTCAGAAGGGATTTCGGAGGTCATCTAGTCCAACCCATCCTGTCCCCCGTTCAAGCAGGAGGCCCTATCCCATTTCAAACAAAGGGCTGTCCAGCCTCTTCTTTAAAACTTCCTGTGATGGAGGTTCCACTTTCTGGTGGCAAGCGGTTCCAGTGGTTGATGGTTCTCATTGTCCCAAAATTTCTCCTTAATTCCAGGTTGCTTCTCTCCTTGGTTCCTTTTCCAGTTGTTCCTCATCCGTCCTTCAGGGGCTTTGGGGAATAGTTTGGACCCAGGGTTGGGATTCAAATTTTTAACAACTGGTTCTGTGGGCGTGGTTTTGTTGATGGGCGTGCCTTGGTGGTTATGTGACTGGGTGGCACGGCTTGGTGGTCATGTTATTGGCTGGGTGTGGCCAGCACAATATCACTCTCATCGAGGCATGCATTTCCTCGCCTGGCCTCTCATGACTGTGGGGATGCTGCAACAGTCGTAAGTGAAAAATGGTCATAAGTCACTTTTTTCAGTGCCACTGTAACTTTGAATGGTCACTCCACACAAGCGAAGGAGGGGAAAAAACCCTCCAGAGAAGTTCCTGAGACAGGAAGTCTTGTCTTGCCAAGAATGTAATAAGGGTTAACAGAGAGGCAGTTTCTGTAAGCAACCCCAGAATGTTTCCTTCCTGCCTTCCTTACAGGATTAGGCCAGTAAAAATTTATTCTAACAACTGGTTTTCTGAACTGCTTAGAATATTAACAACCAGTTCTTGTGAATAGGTGCGAACTGGTAGAATCCCACCCCTGGTTGGACCCCCCCCCTCCTCTTCTTTGGGGCAGCCCCTCAAATACTGCAAGACTGTTCTCTATCATGTCATCTCTTCAACCTTCTCTTCGTTGGACTAGACCAGTGCTGGCTAACCTTTTCCTGCTCCCATGCCGATAATTGCACACTTACTCGCTTGCACGCGCTCACTTACATGCCAGCACCCAGAAGGGAATGCATGCTGGGGCCCTCCCATGCCCCCTGCACATACACATGTGATCCCCCTCATGCACCGCGTTTGCACATGTGTCTGTGATTCCCCCCTCATGCGCAGTGCACACACGATTCCTCCCTTATGCGCAGCACGTGTGCACATGAGAGTGTGATCCCCTTGTGCTCAATGCATCTCTGCGCATGTGCGTGCATCCCCCCTTCATCCCCTGCACATGCACTCCAGATACCCAACAATCAGCTGTCTGGTGGTGCACGCACGCATGCACAGTGGGGCCCTTCCAAGTGACCTCTCACATGCTGGGGGAAATGGCTGTGCGTGCCACTTCTAGCACACATGGCATAGTCAACATGGGACTAGACATACCTGGCTCCTGCAGCCGTTCCTCATACGTGTCACTTGGAAACTGGGTTCACAAGACAAAAGAAAATCAGAATCGGAATAGAGTTGAAAGGGACCTTGGAGGTCTTCTAGTCCAACCCCTTGCCAAGACAGGAAACCCTAAACTATTTCAGACAGACGTCTATCTAATCTCTTCTTAAAAACCCCTGCACTGATGGAGCCACCCACAAGTTCGGGTGGCAAGCAGTTCCACTGGTGAATTGTCCTCACTGTTAGGAAGTTTTACCTTCTTTCCAGGTTTTTCTCCTTTATTCGTTTCCATCCGTTGTTTCTTCCTTCTGGTGCTTTGGAAAAGGTGGTGGTTTGTGGTTTTTTTTTTTGTTTTTTTGACTACTTGTTTGTGTGAACTCAGCCATCCTGCCACCTCAGTGCTGGCACAATCTTGTGTGAAACCAGTGCTGGGATTCAACATCTTTTACTACCGGTGTGCTTCATGCGTGTGGCATTCAAAAGACATCACTTTCAAGCACCACAGCTTACCTTCTCGGCCGGCCCCGGTAAGTCGAACAGGTGAGACGCGGGTATCCACTGTGCCGCGTGAAACAACTGAGCTGAAAAATGCAGAAATATAGGACAGGATAGAGCAGGGCCAGCTGATCGTTGGTACAACCAGTTCAATAGAACCGGTGCGAACCGGGAACATCCCACCACTCTGAAACCTTGTTGTGATGCAGAAGACAGACAAGATGGGAAGCAAACCGATTGAGTCACGGATAGCGCAAACACCCAGATGGAAATTTTGCCCACGTACACCAAGCCTTGCTGATGGCTGCCCACTCCTCCTCGCGTGGAAACCTTCCCCCTGTCCTCTCTCAACCAGCAACCCCTGGTGCAAAATGGGCTCTGTAGCACGGCTGACTCACCAAATGCAACCCAAAACAGGAAACCACAGGTTGTCCTCGTCTCACAATGGTTCATCGAGTGACCGTTTCAAAGTTACAACGTCCCTAGAAGAAAAAGTGACTTACAGCCATTTTTCCCACTGACTACCATCGTAGCATCCCTATGGCCATGTGATCAAAATTGGTGATGTATTTATGACAGTCGCAGTTTGGGGGTTCACGTGAACCCCTTTTGTGACCATTGGATGAGCAGAGTCTCAACGGGGGAAAACCAGATTCGCTCGATTACCTTCGGAACCACTAATGGGATTCGCCGAACAACGGCAGTGAGAAAGGTGTAAAAACAGGGCAAGACTCACTTAGTTGTCTCACTTAGCAACAGAAATTTTGGGGCTCCCTTGCGGTGGTAAGTCAAGGAGCTGCGTCTTCATTTTGCATCGCTTTTGCAAAAAAAAGGAAATTTTGGATTTTTTTCAGAGAAATGTGGCAGAAAACAGCTATTTCATTAGGGGGTAAAATATTATTTTATTAGGGGGTAAAATAATCCCCCCTCCCCAGTAAAAGAATGGTGGAAATTGGTGAACAACCACAAACAAATTGGGATTAAACCCCATTTCCAACGGAGCCACTTCATGTTTTCTAACCTTTGTTCCAACTCATTTAGTGACGGTTCAATGTGACTTATTGCTGTTTTCCACACTTAACAAACCCTGCAGCTTCCCCCAGGGGGCAGCCTCCTGGCAAGCCCACTCAACAGGGAGGCCAGGTTCACTTAACAACCATCTTACTATGTTAATGACTGCGGTGATTCGCTTAACAACGATGGGAAAGGAAGGCTTAAAAGGAGGCAAGCTCCACCATCTTATTTAGCAGTGGAAATTGGAAGCTCTGTTGCGATCAGAAGCCGAACTCAGGAGATGGAAAATAATGACCGCGGGGGTGCGGCAATGGCTGAAAAAGTGTGAAAGACGGCCATGAGTCCCTTTTTTTTCCCAGGGCCGTCATAACTTTGAAACGGTCGGTCAACGAAAGGCTGTTGATCCTATGAGCCCTTGCACTCCCCAGGGATGAGCTCGGAGGGTATCCTAAAGGCCAGAGGATGAGAGGATACGGGCAAGCTAAGCGAGGGAGATTCCAGCTTGCTGGCTCCCTCAAAGGCAAGCGGGCCAAGAAAACCAACAACCCTGCAAGGGAGGCCAGTCGCTTTCTTAAAGACGGAGAGACGGCAAAGCTCAACCAGTTTAAAAAAAAAGAAGCAGCAGCAGCAAGCAGGAATTCGACTGCCCCTAAGACTGCCATCTTGCCTTTTTTTTTTTTTTTCTTTGTTGACCACAAACGCAGTGAGGAGCAGGCTGGGCTGGATGACCTCAAGTGGACCCTTTCGCATTCTCTCGAAGGCTTTTTTTTTTTTTTTTTTAACGTTTGGGTGCAGTGTTCCCGTTTTTCTCATGCCAAATATGACTTCGGTCTCCCTTTTTTGGGGGGGAGCTGCGCTTTTTGCCTGCCACGTTCCCCCCCCCCAAAAAAAAAATCCTCAGCCCATTTTCATCCTCTGGTGTGTGTGTGTGTGTGTGTGTGTGTGTGTCTTTCTGAAGATACCTGGAAATCCATGCTAGCCGGCCTTCTTTCCTCCTCCCTCCCACCCAAAATATCCAAGGGGGGGGGAGGATGGGCTTGGGAGTCTGAAAAACTTGAAGCCCCTCCTGTCGTGTGTGTGTGTGTGTGTGTGTGTGTGTGTGTGTGTGTCCCTCCCCGGCCGATCCACATTGGGGGGGGAGAGCAGAGGGGGGCCCTCCCCAGGTCATTGCTGCCTTCGATTTCCCTCTCCTGCCACGCTGCTTTTTCTTGCTCTTGTACTCATAACGGAGACCACGATGATGATAATTTAACCCAGTCGCCAAGGTCATGTCTGTGCATGTGGGATTTTTTCCCCTCTCTCTCCCAGAGCCCCCTCCCCAATTTCCGGGGGGCCTGGAGCTGCAAGGGGGTGCCCATTTGGGGGGAGGGGTCGGCCGCAGACGGGACCGAGAACCGACCACTGGGCGGGGGGGGCTTTTGCCCCTTTTTTTTTCTATCACGAGCAATAAAGTTATTTTGGGTTAAATCTAGTTTGTCTGTTTTGTCGAGAGGCTGTCTTCAACACGCATACACACAAACACACAAATGTCCCTTTAAGCACACAACTGTGCAACAGGTAGCCTTCGACTGAACAACGGGTCAGTGAGGGACGGTTCAAATGTTACGGCGTCCCTTTAAAATGTCCCTATCCCAATTAAGATGCACAGAGTTGGAAGGGACCTTTGAAGGTCCTCTAGTCCAACCCCCTCACCCCACCCTCTCGTGCCCAAGTCCCTGAAAAAAAGATCAACGAACTGCTGTCGCTGCGACATTTCCACCACCACCCCGGCAGCTACACGGTCAAAACTCAGGCGCTTGGCAAGGGCTTTGCACTTACAACGGTCGTGGTGGGTGGGTGTGGGTGTCACACAATCCGCCTTGTGCGACCTTGCGACAAGGAAAGTCAGTGGGGAAGCTGGATTCACTTTGCATGCAGGTGACTAACATGTCAAGTGCAGCGCTTCACTTAACGGCAGAAAGGCAAAACATGAGGCAAAACGGGTGTGTGAAAACCAGGCCATTTCCCTCGTTTCCCTCCCCCCCCCACCCCACCATCCAAAGGACCCCAACTGACCAAAAGGACTGACCAGCATCCGAGATGGTGCCATTTCTGGACAGCAAGAGACAGGGCAAAGACAGAGCTTAGCAACCAAAGACAGCTTTTATTTGTGGAAACACACGCACAGACACACAACCTGGAGGGTGGAAGGCTCTTACAGACAAGATGACACAAACGAGACCCCCCCACACCCATCCGAAGCCCGGGGGCTCAGCCCGGCCTCTTTCTCCCACCTCACCCCCAAGGCCCGGCTATTGTTCCAGCTCATTTCCAAAGGGAAGGTGTCTGAGGAACTCCCTGCCACAAGCTGCCAGCCATTCAGGGTGGGGATGCCCTATTTCTTCTCCTCCCTGCACCCACCTCCCACAAACTGACTAGCATGGGCCCCTCCTCCTGCCCGCTGCACCGATCTCCCAAGATGGCGCCCAGCCTCCGCAGGCCCTGCGCTGGGAAGCCAATTCTAGCCTCATGGCGCCAGTCCTCATGGTAGCAATTTGCAAACTGAGAGCTTTGGAAGATATTGGGGGGGGGGGTTTGGACTAGATGACCTACAAGATCCCTTCTATCTCTGATTATCTGTTATATTTGTACAGTAGCGGTGCCTCCAATTTGGCTGATCTTTGCTGCAGCTTCTGGCAGCTTCATGGCAGCGGTTTCTGGGGGAGCTGGACTACAACTCCCATCCTCCATGGGCACCTGAATGGCAGCTCCCCAAGGGTTCAAGGCCTGGTTGTGGTGTTTGGTTTTTTGTTGTTGTTGTTTTTGCAGAGTTTTAAATGTTGGGGAGAGGCAGGAAATAGTGTGGGTGGGGCTGCCCCACACTCATTTTGGGAAAAAGGCCACTGGCGGGGTTGACCCCCCCTCCTCCTGAGCCCCATTATTTGGGGGGGAGGGGAGAGGAGAGGAAGGGGCTTCCCCCTCTCCTCTCCGGGGGGAACCCTCCATGTTCAGAGGCACTCTATCCCTCTTTTTTTCTTCTTCTTCTTCCCTGCACCCACCAAAGCCGCACAGCAACAAAATCCGAGCATTGGCCTCGTGACTATTTGGGGTGGGGTGGGGGGGAAGGGTCCCAAAGAAAAGAAAACCCTCCCTTGGAGGGGGGGGGGGGAACGACACACACATCAGGACCATTGCAGCAAGAAAGGGTTAAAAAACGGGCAACAACAACAATTATAACAACAATAATAATATAACCGTATGCTTTTTTTTAAAAAAAAACATAATTATTATGAATTTCCTCTTCCTGTCCAGACTCCTTCAAACCCCCCCCCCTCCAATTTATTTACAATGTGGGGCCACTCAATTAAACCTGGATTTTCCAAAGAGGTCCAGGATGGTTTCCTCCTCTGCCTCCAATAAGACCAGTTCAGCCCCCCCCCCCCACTCCCAGGACAAGCCCAACAGAGGGGAAGGGGGAATCTCCCTGGGCCCCGTTGCAGCCAGGGGGGGACTTCAAACATTTTCGCAACTGGTTCTCTTCCCGGTGGCTGGCTGGGAGTGGCCACGGCGGGCATGGCCTAGTCAGCCTCCTGCGCCCCGGCTGGAGGGAGGTGTTTTTTCACCCTCCATGGGCTCCGGAGGCTCTCCGGAAACGGGCTCATTTCCAAGCCTTCCCAAGCTTCCAAGAGGCCCGTTTTTTGCCATCCTCGAGCCACTGTGCAGGCCCTGGACTTATCTGGGATCCAAAATGGGTGCGTTGGGACTCCTGGGGTGGGCGCAGCCAGGGGTGGGATTTGCCGGTTCACCGAACCAGCCATAAAATTGACAACCGGTTGGGAACCGGGTCGCTTGAACCAGTGCAAACCGATAGCAGCCCACCCTTGCTTGCCTCCCCCCCCCATCTGCCCCAAATGGGGGGGGGGGGGGCAGAGTGCCTAGCCAGGGCTCAATCGATGGACAAGAGTCTGGAATGTTCCTCCCCTCCCAGCTCAGTCGATTCACCCTGGAAGCCCAAGCCAAGAGGGGGGAGGGTTCTCCAAAATTATTTTCTCCCCACCACCAACACCCAGCATGAATCTTTGCTAATCCGGGCCCGCCCCCCCTGTCCAAAACATGGATTCTCCCATTCGGTTTAAAACTATTTCTTGAATCTTAGCGCCATTTTAAGACGGCTGGACTTCAACTCCCAGAATTCCCCAGCCAGTTGAAGTCCAGCCATCTTAAAATGGCTGAGGTTGAGAATTACTGGCTTAACACCACGAAAGCTGCTTTTTAATTCCCACTTTTGCCTCCTTTCCTCGCCCCCCCCCCCCGAAAGCATCAATCCCTTGATTAATCTTCTTTCTGGTCATTATTCCTCCTAATCCAGGTCATTAATGAATTGTTAATGGGTGCCGCAGAGCATCTGCCGGGATAATCCCAGCTCTGTTTGTTATCGGAAACGACACAAGAGACTTTCCAGAGATCACACTTGGTCATCACACACATACAGAAATGCACACACACGCACAAACACACACACTGAACACCGGCCCACAGAGAACCCTTCAAGGCAAAAAAAAAAAAAAAAAAGGAGATTTTTGCTTGCAAAAATAAAATAAAAAAGGAAGGGAGTGTTTTGGTTTGGATGGTAAACAAACACACACCATCATTCTGGGCCCTCCACGGCCCTCTTTTAATTCCCAGGCTGGGAATCATAGGACATGTTATAAAGGCCGACCCTCTTTCTGCTCCAAGCCGCGAAAGCTATTTCAAAACTGAGGTGTCGCATCACCTGCTGGCACTTTTTGGTTGGGAATGTTCCCAACAACCTTGCAAGGTAGGTCAGCTGGGCCAGAAAAGGGTCTTTTAAGAGGCCGGGTGGCGATTTAAGGCCTCCGTGTGAATTTGCAGGTGAGGTGTGGGGGTTTTCTTTTGGCCACTGGGTGAAAAAAAAAACCAAAAAAAAAAAATATTGTCATCTTTTTTAACCAGCTAGCGTAAGGCAGGGGATGCTCCCAAGCGTGCAAAATTTGCACACCACTTTGGCGGGTGGGACTGGCGGAGGGCGAATTCCTGGATTTTTGCACCCAGTCAGTGAGGTCCCCGTTTGCAAAGCGGGGCCTGCAAACCCCACTTTCCCCTTTCCTGGCTGCCACTCCCCCACAACACCCACCTCCATCTCTACGACACAAAGAAACACCGAAAAAGCCACAGCAAAGATGCGGGGATCCCGCGCAAGCCCCCCAAAACAGACACCTCACAGAGAAACACAGCTTGGCACAGAGCGGACCCCCTCGGCCAACCTTCCCTGGGCAGGAGCAGCAACTCCAGGGGGAGGACCCCCACCTGGAGCCAGGGCCCCCCCTTCAAGCTAGACCAGAGCGTAGTCAAACTGGCCACGCTCCAGCCCCTCCTTGTGGTCAGTCCAGGACGAGGCTGGCATGCGGCTGTAAGGGTCCAGCAAGATACGGAAGCATCGCACCATGAGCATCACGAGGAAGATGAGGAGGAAGATGACGAAGGCAAAGACGGTTTTCTGCTCAGCGTCCATGCCCGGGGTCCCGGGGCTGGACTCCCCCTGCCCGGGAGACAGCAGTTCATAATCCAGGGTCGAGACGTCGTCCATCACAGCAGCGCCAGAAACCCACCACGAGGCTGAAGGTGCGGAGAGAGAAAAAGCCTAGGCGATGGTGGAACCTGGCCGGTCAGGCAGCCCCCATTCTTCCTGCGGGAGCTAGGCCGTGGTGGGCAGCAGGGGAGGGCCGGCGGGGCCACAGCTGCAAGCTTCAGGCACCTAGAAAAGAAGCAGAGGGGAGAGAAGGTCCCCCCAACCATTTTGCCTCTGATGAGCAGCATGGATGCCCGGGGGAAACTCTGCGGGGTGAGGATCTGCAGCTACTCAGCTGGCTGCACAATTGTTGGGTCTTTATCTACCCTACCCTATCCATCCATCATCTCTCTATCTACTGTAAGCTATATCTGTCTCTCTCTCTCTCTCAACTCTCATCTCTCTCATCTATCTATCTATCTATCTATCTATCTATCTATCTATCTATCTATCTATCTATCTATCTGAAGTCGTATTTCCTGCAATCAAGTTTGGTGCGGTTAACCTTGAGTTTGTATATATTGTTTGCTCTTGTATTGTTGTGGTTGAAGCTGAAGTATTCATTGACAGGTAAATCATTGCAATGTATGATTTTATGTACTATACTTAGATTGGACCGAAGGCAGAATAATTCAAGGTTTTCTAGGTCTAGAATTTCAAGTCTGGTAGCCTAAGGTCTTCTGCAACGAGTAGAGGAGTGGAGACCTCTTCTTCTGAAATATTTCTGGACTTTCTCAACTGTGTTAATATCAGATACGTAATGTGGGTTCCAGACTGATGAGCTGTATTCAAGTATTGGTCCAGCAAATGTTTTGTATGCTTAGTTATTAGTGTAATATTACCAGAGAAAAAGCTACATAAGATTAGGTTAACAACTCTTAATACCTTTTTGGCTATGTAGTTACAGTGAGCTCCAGCACTCAGATCATTAGAGATGAGTACTCCAAGATCCTTGACAGAGTTTGGATCATCAACTAGGTCCTGACTATTCAGCTTTTATTTTCTGATTTTTTTTGCCAATATGTAGGACAGAGCATTTATTTGTTGAGATTTGAAGTTCCCATTTCTTTGACCATTCTTGATACATAGTCAAGATCTTTTTGAAGGGTAGCAGTATTGTCTGTGGTGTTGAATAGCTTTACACCATCAGCGAAGAGAATGCAGTTGCTCTTGATATGATCACAGAGGTCATTTAAGCAGAGTATGAAGAGGGTTGGTCCTGAAACACTACCTTGGGTAGACATCACTGTTGACAGGTACAGAATTTGAGAGGACACTCCCAATTTTGACCATTTGTTGTCTGTTTGACAGGAATGTTTCTATCCAGTTATGCAGGTGTCCAGAGATACCGTAAGATTTTAGTTTTAGGAGTAGTTTGTTGTGTACCACTGAATCTTAGGCTCTACAGAAGTCTCTGTAGATTGTGTCTGTTGCTTTGCCCTGATCGAGTTGTGTAGTCCACATGTTTTTGCAGTGTAAGAGTTGCAGATTACAGGATAGTTTTTTCCTAAAATCAAATTGTTTATTAGAGAGTAGGTTGTTTGTTTCTAAGTGGGGAATCTACCATCTTCTATTTATCATCCATGTATATCTATCATATATCTATCTACCTATACTCTATCTATCTATCTATCTATCTATCTATCTATCTATCTATCTATCTATCT
>BLBF01000091.1:1301666-1323340 GCA_015471245.1 Laticauda colubrina | reverse complement strand
AGAAGAAGAAGAAGAAGAAGAAGAAGAAGAAGAAGAAGAAGAAGAAGAAGAAGAAGAAGAAGAAGAAGAAGAAGAAGAAGAAGAAGAAGAAGAAGAAGAAATAAAGAAAGGAACAGAACAGAATGGAACAGGACAGAATAGAAGAGAACAGAATAGAATCGAAAAATCGAGAAAGGAATGGAATGGAATAGGACAGGATGGAATGGAACAGAACAGAATAGCAGAGTTGGAAGGGACCTTGGAGGTCTTCTAGTCCAACCCCTTGCTCAGACAGGAAACCCTGCACCATTTCCAATCAGGAGACAAGAAGGGGGGGGGAAGGACTTTTAGGCTACGTGGATTCCCACTCCCGAAGACGAGGGGATTCACCCCAGTCCTCCTTCTGCTGCTCAGCAACGCCCCTTGCGTCTCGCCAGAAGACCTGAGTTCCCACAACCAGCATCTCTTTGCCGCTGCTGCTCCTCCGTTTGGCAGCAAAAAACGCGCCACCGTGGGTGCCAAAACACACAGGGACCCTTAACGCTCCCAAAGGATCCTGGCTCAGGATCTGAATCGCGGAGAGACAAAAGAGCATTTTAAGGAGGAGGAAACAAGGCTCAGAAAGCGCCTTGTGTCCGTCTCCCCCCCACCCCCCCCCCACAGAGATGTTGGAGTCCATCCTGAATAAGGATAGAGTAGTAGAATAGTAGAATAATCATTAGAGTTTGGCAGTATCCCCTCTGTCCTCGTCAAACCGTGCCCTGGTGGCCTTGAATAACGGAACAGCAAAGCTGGAAGGGGTCTTAGAGATCTTTTAGTCCATCCCTCTGCTCAAGCAAAGAAACCCTGTACCATTTCAGACAAATGGTTGTCCCATCTCATCTGAAACTCCCCCCCCCCCCCCGTGATATTGATGAAAATCCCACAACTTCTGGAGAAAATCTATTCCATGGCTTGATTGTTCTGTCAGAAAGTTTCTCCTTATTTCCAAGTTAAATCTCTCCTTGTTTCCATCCATTGTTCCTTGTCTGGCCTTCGGGTGCTTTGGAAAACAGCTTGACCCTCCCCTCCTCTCTGGGGCAGCCCCTCCCTCAAATGTTGGAAGATGCTCTCCTGTCTCCCCTGGTCCTTCTCTTCCCTGGACTATCCAGGCCCAGATCCTGCAACCGTCCATTGTGTGTTTTAGCCTCCAGTCCCCTCCTCCTCCTGGTTGCTCTTCTCTGCCCTCTTTCTAGAGTCTCAACATCTTTTTTATAGTGTGGTGACCAAAACTGGGATGCAGGACTCTAGGTGTGGCCTTACTAAGGCTTTACAGGGTGGTACTAAGACTTCACGTGATTTTGATTCTGTGCCTCTGTTTATACAACCCAGGATTCTCTTCTCTAGACTAGCCAAGTCTAGTTCCTGCAACCGTTCATTGTAGGTTTAGCCTCTAGGCCTTTGATCATTTTAGATAGATGCAGATTAACAATGTTGAAAGGGACCTTCTAGGTCATCTAGTCCAACTCCAACCAAGCAGGAGACCCTACATCATTTCTGCCCAGTCTCTTCTTGAAAGCTTCCACAACTTCTGAGGGCAACTTCTGTTCCAGGGGTTGATGGTTCTCACTGTCAGAAAGTTTCTCCTTATTTCCAGGTCGAATCTCTCCTGGATCAGTTTCCATCCATTCTTCCTTGTCTGGCCTTCAGGTGCCTTGGAGAAGAGATTGACCCCCTTCCTCCTCCTCTCTGGGGCAGCCCCTCAAATATTGGAAGATGCTCTCCTGTCTCCCCTGGTCCTTCCCTTCCCTAGACCAGTCAGGCCCAGTTCCTGCAACCATCTTATGTTTCAGCCTCCAGTCCCCTCATCCTCCTGGTTGCTCTTCTCTGCACTTTTTCTAGAGTCTCAACATCTTTTTTTACATCGTGGCGATGAAGAACAGATGCAACATGAGAATGGGGCCTTCTCTCCCCCCACCAGTCACAGGTCTCCAGCAAGGAGAGACATGAGGGCAGTCTTCCAATATTTGAGGGGTTGGAAAGGAGAGGGGAGTGTCAACCTATCTATCCTCCACAGCCCCTGAAGGCAGGACAAGAAGCAACGGATGGAAACTCATCAAGGAAGGAAGCAGCCTGGAATTAAGGAGAAACTTCCTGACAGGGAGAATAATTAGTCAGTGGAATGGCTTGCCACCAGAAGTGGTGGATGCTCCACTACTGGTGGTTTTTGAGAAGAGACTGAACAGTCACCTGTCTGGAATGGGATAGGGCCTCCTGCCTGAGCAGAGAGTTGGACTAGAAGACCTCCAAAGGTCCCTTCCAACTATTCTGTACTGTTCTATTCTATTCTGCATATTTTCTGCATTCTGTTCTGCTCTGTTCCATTCCATTCCACTCCATTCTCCTCTACTTTATACTCTATTCTACTCTATTCCTATATTCTGTTCTGTTCTAAATTCTACTCTATTTTCATTCTTTATTCTGTTCTATATTCTATTCCATCTTCCATTCCATTCCACTTTGCGAGATGAAGTGCGCAACTACATCACTGCACCTCCTTTTAAGAGTCTGCCTGCTTGGAAACCTCTCGTACAACCCCACTTTTAACCGGCTTGTAGGGGTTTTAAAGAACAAAAAAAAACTCCATTTTGATTGTGATAGATAGACCCACAATGACTGCGACATTCGTCATTTCACAAAATATAATTGTGATGTTGTCATTTGTTTCTTTTTTTCAAGTGTAATTCCAACAGCTCCTGGCCTCTACGGTAAAAAATAAATAAAATAAAGTTTTTTTTCCCCCACCCTTTCAAACAGCTGTAGAATTTAGCAACTTTACTTTGCAGGAGAAATCAAAATACTTGCATATTTGACTCAAAAGCAGAATTGCATGGAATTGGAGTAGGGTTACTGCGCCAGATGGATTGCTGCCTGAAGTGCCTGGGAAACCGCAACCCTCAGCGTGGTGAGGATGCCTCCGAGGCGTAAAAAAATATCCCCCAGGGTCTTTCTGAACGAGCTGCTGGCTGGGTGGAGGGAGCTCCGTGCAGCAACTCCTACAGAGACACAATGGAAAGCCTCCTTCGGCGACAAAACTCCTTTGGAGCCATAAGAAGCCAAGCAGCGACTCGCCCAGAGACTCACAAATCTCCTCCTCCTCGTCGGAGATTCCCTGTTCAGCCTTTTTCCCCCACAAAGGGCTCACCTTGTGAACGAGGTCTGGGCTGCAGCTGCTGCAGAGCAGAGGGGGATGGGAGTTGTAGTCCCAAGCTGGTTGGAAAACCAAGTCTGGAGAAAGCTGGGCTCTCTCGCTTGCCAACGAGGCATCATCCGAATCCGTAGCAATTATGGCACGGGTGCAAATTCACCCGGGGTTCCGACACCCCTTACTTACCCAACACATGGACCCTTGCCTTGGGCAACTCACACCCCACCCAGAGACCCTGGCTATGGAAAGGAGGAGGAAAAAAAGCAGCCAGGCAAAAAAAGCTGGCATGGCAAGGCAGGCAAACGGCTGGCTAGCCAGCAACATGTCTGGGCATCCCCGCACACAGATCCCTACGAGAAGAGCAAATGCGCAGGGTTGAGAAAAGGGGGTGTGCATTGGATGAACCCTCCCACCCTCCCCCCCAAAAAACACCACCTTTGCCAGGCGACTCACAAATGCACCAAGAAAAAGGCAGCATTCAAACTTGCCCACCTACCTACCTACCTGGCATCCAAACTCTCTCTCTCTCCTCCCTTCCCCAACATGCAAACTCACCTTTCTGGGGATTTGGGGTGGGTGGGTGGGTGGGTAGGTTGGGGGTGGCGGACCCTCTCAATCCTTGCTGAGCCCGGGTCCAAGCAGTGCCCCCATCCAGCCCTTCGGCCACGCCAGCCCTTCGCCACCTCGGTTTGCCTGCATCTGGAGCTTCCTTGCAGCAAGCAGCCGACACCCCCAGACGGTTCCCATGGAGACGGCATCGAGGTGGATGCCGGAAAAAAAAAAGAGGAGATGTCATCTTGGAAGGGGAGGGGGGAACTGGGGGGGTGTCTGGCGAGAGTGGTTCACGCATTGGGCAGCCTCCCAACGGCCGGCCGGCCAGCCGGCACGATCTCCTGGCAGCGGCCAGGCCAGGCGGAGAGGGAGTTTCGCCCCCCCCCCAGGGAATCAGCAGGTGCTTCGCCAGGCACCGAAGTGGTGCCCAGGTTTGGGAAGGGTGGGGGGGGGGTGTCAGGAGAGGAAGGTCTGCCCTCTGAAGCCCCCTCACCACATGCACACACACCCAACAAGAGAAGGGTGGGGGGGAATGGACTGGTTTGTGGAAGCATCAACAGACAGATCATTCTTGCATTGAATTGGCGAGCACTTTTCGGCTTCTGGGAGTTGAAGCTCACCTCCTCTTAAAGGGGGCCCAGGTTGTGCAGTGACACAGAAGACAGACAGACACACACACACACACACAACCAACCTACCCACAGCTG
The DNA here is from genome assembly GCA_015471245.1 of Laticauda colubrina. NCBI lineage: Eukaryota > Metazoa > Chordata > Lepidosauria > Squamata > Elapidae > Laticauda > Laticauda colubrina. The sequence continues at coordinate 1,318,915 of BLBF01000091.1, read as the reverse complement.
CACCCTGACTGAGTTGCCGCAGGTTATCCAAACGCAGGCAAGGAAAAGAAAGAAAGGTGATGTGCAGAGAGAGGGGGTGGGCTTGATGGCCTCCGTCGCCTCCTTCCAGCTTTACAACAGCTTGGACGGAGAGGGGGGAGGGGGGAAAAGGCTACTCTTTTCCTGCATCCAGTTTGGGTCACCGCATTGCACATCGATGTGCCAGCTAGGACCTCATGCAGTCCAGTGTCTTGTTTCCAAGGCTGGCCAGCCTGAGACGTCTGGGCAGTGGGTTGCCGTCTCCCTAATCAAACTCCCACGGAGTGTTATTAGTACCGCTTTGTAAAGCCTTAGTAAGGCCACACCTGGAATATTCTGCAAGCAGTTTTGGTCACCACATTACAGATATTGAGACTTTGGAAAAGGTGCAGAGAAGAGCAGCTAGGATGATTAAAAGCCTGGAGACTAAAACATATGAAGGACGGCTGCAGGATTTGGGTTTGGCTGGTCTAGAGAAAAGAAGAACTGGGGGGGGGGGGACAGGATAGCAGCATTGTAGTATTTGAGGGGCTGCCCCAAAGAAGAAGGAGTCAAGCTATTCTCCAAAGCACCAAGAAGGCAGGACAAGAAGCAACAGATGGAAACCGATCAAGGAGAGAAGCAACCTGGAATTAAGCAGAAACTTCCTAGCAGGGAGGACAATTAACCAGTGGAACAGCTTTGCCACCAGAAGTGGTGGGTGTTTCATCGCTGGAGGTCTTTAAAAACAGACTAGATTGCCCAAAACTGGAAGAATGAAGATATCTCTACAGAAAGTGAAATAATAAGGAAAATATTAGTCCATGCAGAGATGGACAGACTAAAAATCAAGGATAAGGGTGAGACAGAGTATTAGGAAATCTGGAGTAAAATGGATCAGACTGGAGTCGAGTAAAAAAAGAAATTGTTGATGCTTTGTAGGACTAAAAGTAAAGCTTTGTAAATTAAAGAAAATGAAATATAATGGACCAATATGAGATGCAAATAAAAACTACAAAGGGAAACAGGAGATGGATAAGAAACTGAGCTGGAAATATGTGTATAAATGCAAATTGAAACAAATATGTAACTAGCATTATATCAACAGCATAAGGGAAAAAGGAAAATTAACTGTTATATTTATTTCTATACTATAGCTTGTACGGCCAAAATGATGGCCAGGAAAGTCGTACTGTGTTCAGCTGTTTTAAATGTTCATTTAATAAAAAAATTTCAAAAAAAAAGAGAAAAAGAACAGACTAGACAACCCCTTGTCTCAAATGGGGTGGCCCGTTGCCTGTTTTTCAGAACAGATTAGACAACCGTTTGTCTGAAATGGGACAAGGTCTCCTGCTTGAGCAGGGGGCTGGACTAGATGACCTCCAAGGCCCCTTCCAGCTCTGTTCTGATCCATCAACTCCATTTGCCCAGAGAGTTGGTGCCCTGATTGCTGGGGGAGGGGGAGGGGGAGAGGTGGCCTAGTGGGTGGGTTTAAAGGTGGGTAGCCACGCCCCCGGTTGGCCCCCTCCCCTCCCCTCCCCTCCCAAGCCCCCTCCCCCACCTCGAGGCCCCAGAGCTTCAGAGCTGCTGGGATGACAAGCGGAAGGAGCCTCATTGCTATTCAGCCGGAGAGCCAGGCACGAAGAAGGACATCGCCTGGCGCTGGGTACTAAGGCTCGCTCTCTCGCTCCCACCGGGCGCCTGGGAAAGGCAGCCGCCCCGCTTTCCCTCACCAGGCCGAGAGGAGGACGGGGGAGCTGCCCCTTTCCCAGCCCGGAGACTGGGTTGCAAAACTCCACACCAGCTACCTCTTGGACTTAGGGCGCCCCCTCTTTCTGTCGCTCAACGAGACGGGGTTGCATGGAGGAAGGAGGTGTGCTGGGCACCGCCTTGAGTTACTCGTAAAAAAATAAAATAAAATAAAATAAAATAAGGGAGGGGGATGAAAATCAATCCAATGAGAGAGGGAGGGAGGGAAGAAGGGAGGGAAGGAAGAAGGAAAGGAGGAAAGGAGTGGATAAGGGAAGGAGAGAGGGAGTCAGCAAGAGAAGGAGGGAAGGAAGGAGGGAGGAAGAGGAGGGAAGCAGGGAGGAAGAAGAGGAGGGAGGGAGAGGAGGAGAGAAGGAGAGAAAATGGGAACAAGAGAGGGAGGGAGAGAGGGAAAAAGGGAGGGAGGGAGGGAAGAAGGGAAGGAGGAAAGGAGTGGATTAGGGAAGGAGGGAGGGAGGAAGAGAAGGAGAGAGGGAGTGAAGAAGGGAGGGAGGGAGGAAGAGGAGGGAGGGAAGGTGGGAAGAAGGGAAGGAGGGAGGGAAGGAGGAAGAGAAGAAGAGAAGGAGGGAGGGAGGGAAGGAAGAAAGGAGTGGATTAGGGAAGGAGGGAGGGAAGGAGAGAGGGAGGGAGGAAGAGGAGGGAAGGAAGAAGGGAGGAAGAGGAGGAGGGAGGAAGAGAAGGAGGGAAGAAAGAAGGGAGGAAGAGGAGGGAAGCAGGGAGGAAGAGGAGGAGGAAGGAAAGGAAGAGGAGGAGAGAAGGAGAGAGGGAGGGAAGATGGGAACAAGGGAGGGAGGGAGAGAGGGAAGAAGGGAGGGAGGGAGGGAGGAAGAGGAGGGAGGGAAGGTGGGAAGAAGCGAAGGAGGGAGGAAGGGAAGGAGGAAAGGAGTGGATTAGGGAAGGAGGGAAGGAGAGGGAGGGAGGAAGAGGAGGGAAGGAAGGAGGGAGGAAGAGGAGGAGGGAGGAAGAGAAGGAGGGAAGGAGAGAGGGAGGGAAGAAGGGAGGGAGGGAAGGAGGGAAGGAGGGAAGGAGGAAGGAAGAGAAGAAGAGAAGGAGGGAGGGAGGAAGAAGAGTGAAGGAGGAAAGGGAGGAAGACTGGGGAAGAGGGAGGGAGAAAGGAAGGGAGGAAGAGAAGGAAGGAGGGAGGGAGGAACCGACCAAAACTGATGAAACTTTCAGACCTTGGATATTTTGCCCTCTTCCCTGGAGAATCTGCAGAAGTTGTGGGTGTCCCATCACTGAGAGACTGGAATGGGCAGCCCTTCACCTGAAATGACATGGACGAGAGCAGCGGTTCCCAAGCTTTTTTCGGTCCTCCGCCCGCTTGGTGCTAAAAACTCATCCTCGGTGCCCCCCACCCAGGGAAGGGATTCAAATTTCTGTGGGCGTGGCCTAATTTGAGGGTGTGGTTTTCTGGTCACATGTCTGGGTGGGCGTGGCTTGCTGGTGACTGTCAAGCGGTCCTCACTTAATGGGCGGTTGCTTAGCAAGTGTTCTCATTGATGACTGGCCTCCCCAGAGCTCCTTGACCTGTTTTGGAGTTTTGACAGCCATGCACACCCATACATAAACACACACATACATACACACACATTCCCTTCCAACCCTGCTGGAGCAGGTCCTTGGACGAGAATCGTCAAAGCATCTCTGATTAGATTCTCGTAGTGAATAAAATCTAATCAGAGATGTTTACCGATTTTTGTTGATTTGTATTTCTTTATTTTATGTTGCTGAATTGCACTGGCATGTGAGTCCCTTCTTCTGAACAGCCCAGAAGCTTTTGTGATTCTTTGCAGCATAAATTACTGACCTCTGGCTTTGCTCTACTCTTCAAACAGGCCGGCACTGCCCCGTTCTCGGTGCCGGCCCTGCAGGTCCACCCCGTTGAGCCCGCTGCACTGGAGGGACCTGCCCAAGCAAGTCCGAGTGGAGCGGTGCACCAAATCAATGGGGTGAGCCTGGGAGAGAGAAGGAGAGAGAGAGAGAGAAAAGAAAGAGAGAAAGAGAGAAGGAAGAAAAGAAAAAGGGAAAGAAAGAAAAAGGGAGAAAGAAAGGTGGGATGGACGGTGGAGGGGGAGAGAGGGAGAGAGAGAGACCTGATGCATCAGATTGACATGAGGCCTAGTTTAGAGGCCCTTTTCCACATTGAAGCATCTTTGCCAGCATCTTTGCCAGCACACTGAAACATCTTTGGCTTCTATTAATTAAAGGTTTTGTGGACGAAACATGGCCAAGACTATCAGGAAGCTCTCACATTTTGTTGAGGCTTTAAGCAGGATCCACTGGACCAGATCTCCGCCCTAAAAAAATTACTTTTCCCCAATGTATTACAATGCCAATTCTGAAGAAGGCAAAACCAAAATGTACTGGTAAATTACAAGGAGAAAACACACACACACACACACACACACACACACACACACACACACTCCCTTCTAACCCTGCTGGAGCAGTTGATTGGACTAGAATAGATATCTCATTATCTTTCTCCTCCCTCCCTCCTTCTTTATTTCTTTTTCTTTCTGTCCCTTCCTTCCATCCCCCCTCTTTCTTTGTCCCTTTTTATTTCTTTCCCTTTTCTCTTTCTCTTCTTCCTTCTCTCTCTCTTTCTCTCTCTCTCTCTCTCTCTCTTTCCTCTCTGTTTCCCTCTCTCAGGTTCACCTCATTGACTTTGTGCACCGCTCCATTTGGACTTGCTTGGGTAGGTACATCTGGTGCCAGGGGCTCAATGGGGTGATTTCTCACTCCTACGTCTGAAATCAAGCTCAGGGCTAGCTAACCTTAGACCGCAGGGCAACATTTAACGTGAATAAGGCCGGGAAAAGAAGAGATATTGATATAGATATAAAAAGCAATAGTTTCTTCCCTCTAATGAAGTTCAGATGTGAGAATTGCACACTATGAACTCTAGTTCTGGCCTAAATTACTGTCTTTATACCAGAGACAGCCAGAACTAACTGAGAGCTGTGAAATCGTATAAAACCAGACGCATCGCTAGAAGCTAAAAATAATAATAATCACAAGATTATGTTTGGTTTACTTTGGCCAGGTCATGTGTGCAAATTCAGGCTCACAATGCTAGGAACAGTTAGTGGGACAAGAAGAAGAAAGGGCAAGCAAAGAACTGGCTGGCTTAACAGCAGCTAGAATTGCATTTGCACAAAATTGGAAAAATGAGAAAATTCCAACAATTAAGAAAATAATGGCATGTGCAGAAATGAGTAGGCTGACAATGGCAATTAGAGAACAGAAAGACAAAGAGTATTATAACATTTGGGATTTATTTTACAAATGGTTAGATAGAAGAGTAAGAAACTGAAATATGCGGTAAAGTAATAATATACTAGAATTGATTGACCTTGAATGAGTAAGAGAATGAATAAAACTTAGCAAGGATGAAATATGTTCTTGAAAGACAACAATTATAATATTAATATAACATAATATTGAATAATATGATATAAAATGTTGATTAAAATGGTTTATAAATATAAGTAAGAAAGAAATGTATAATAATATTATTATGTGCACAAGATATATGTAACCAACTGACACACTGTAAAATTGAAAGATGGAATTGTTGTTTTTGTTGTTAAAATAAAAATTTCAAAAAAAGAACTGGCTGGTTTGAAACAGAAATGAGGATGAAATTGTACACCTGCCTCTCTCCCTCTCCCTCTTCCTTTCCTTTCCTTCCCTTTCCTTCCTTCCTTCCTTCCTTCCTTCCTTCCTTCCTTCCTTCCTTCTTTCTTTCTTTCTTTCTTTCTTTCTTTCTTTCTTTCTTTCTTTCTTTCTTTCTTTCTTTTTCTTTCTTTCTCTGCTGCTCAGGGCCGGAAACCTGATGCATGCAACAAAAGAGGCTCTCCTTTCTTGCAAAGAAGCCTCTCCAGTGCCCCCTTCCCTCCACGCACAGAGTTAAAATGTTGCCCCCCATGGAAATTTTGAAGAGGGTTTTGAGAGTCAAGCCAAAAGCAGGACTTTCTCCTTCCGGAGTGCAGCCATGACTGGGGTGTGGGGTTTGGGGAGGGAGGGGGGGAAAGGCATCCCAGATCCCGCTTGCTATCTTTGGGAAGCCCCTCAAACAGATCAGCTGGGGTGGGGAGGAATTCAGTGGCTCAAAGAAAGGATCTACGACCCCAGAGTGGGTTCTTTTTGCTTTTCTAATACTCCTTCGGCTGGCCGTCGGAGTCGCCCTGCTGACTTCAGCCAGGCGGGTCGAAAGGAGCTCCCGAAAGAGCTGCAGAAAACGAAATTTAAAACTAAAAAGTTTGCAGGGAAGGGTCTTCAAACGGGACGTATCTGGGAAGAAATGACCCAGATGAATGAAGGGAATCCCTAATTTGGCAGGGAGTGTTCTTGGTGGCTCCTGCGTGGGGCTGTTTTTTGCTATTGGATATAGATGTTGTCTGAGTTGGGAGCTGGGGAGGTAAGGATGCTTAGAACTTAGAATGACAGAGTTGGAAGGGGCCTTGGAGGTCATCTAGTCCAACCCTCCTGCCAGTCTGTGCCAGTGACTGTCCAGTCTCTTCTTAAAAGTCCCCAGTGTTGAAGCACCCATAACTTCTGGTGGCAAGCTGTTCCACTGGTTAATTGTCTTCCCTGCTAGGAAGTTTCTGCTTAATTCCAGGTTGCTTCTCTCCTGGATTACTTTCCATCCGTTGCTTCTTGTCCTGCCTTCTGGTGCTTTGGGGAATAACTTGACTGCCTCTTCTTTGGGGCAGCCCCTCAAATATTGGAAGGCTGCTATCATGTCTCTCCTAGTCCTTTTTTTCCCATTAGAATAGACATACCGAATTCTGCAACCGTTCTTCATATGTTTTAACCTCCAGTCCCCTAATCATCCTGGTTACTCTTCTCTGCACTCTTTCCAGAATCAGAAATGTTCACTGCTTGATAAGCCAGACAAACAGTAAATAACAGCTTAATTAAAGAACTACAAAGAAGAAAACAACACTCCCATCAACAGTGACAGGGCAAGCACCTTGTACTAAAGAGGGAGAAAACCCCACTCCCTTCTAGCACTGATGACGTTACCTAGTTGAGTCACAAAACATCTACAAGAAAGCAAGCAAGCTCAGACAGTATCAAAGAGCCCACCGTTCTCCTCCTCCTCCTCTTCCCCCTGCTCCTTCCCTCTGCAAACTCCCCTCCCTTCCAGCACTGATGACGTTACCTAGTTGAATTATGAAACGTCTGCAAGAAAACCATCCAAGCTCAGAGAGCACCGAGGACCTCCACAAACCACATATTAATATGGCTGAACCACACCTGAGCATGCAAAGCCCTGTGGCACAGGATTTACTCCAAGAAAGCAGGCTTGTACCTACAGCCAAATTAGATCTAGTCCGCTGGTGCAATGAAGCAATTGCATACATTGCTTTCCAACAACAAAAAAAGAAATACATCCACAGGGCAGGGATAAGAGGCCTTGGTCTGCATCCAGATTAGGAGGCAAGCGGGATTTAACAGGATTTGGATCCTATCTCCATTCTGCATTTGGCAGAAAGATCTACCATCCAGTCACCAAGTCTCTTTTTCTCTTTGTTCAACCTAGAAGTTAGGCTCAAGATCCAGATGGATCTTGACAGACTGGGCCGTATCTAATATGAAATTCAATGTAGAGAAAAGGAAAGTCCTACACTTAGGCAAAAACAACCCAAAGGACACATCTAGACTGGGTGAAACCAGGCTCCATAGCAGGAACTGGGAGAGGATCTTGGAGTCTTAGTGGACAACCAGCTAAATAGGAGCCAGCCGTGTGCAGCAGCAGCCAAAAAAGCCAATGCAACCCTCAATTGTATTAACAGACGGATACAGTCAAGATCAAGGGAGGTACTAATAATACCACTCTATAAAGCCTTAGTAAGGCCACACCTAGAGTCCTGCATCCAGTTTTGGTCACCACACAATAAAAAGATGTTGAGACTTTAGAAAAAGTGCAGAGAAGAGCAACCAGGATGATTTTAGGGGACTGGAGGCTAAAACATACGCTGAAGGGTTGCAGGAACTGGGCCTGGCTAGTCCAGGGAAGAGAAGGACCAGGGGAGACAGGAGAGCAGCCTTCCAGTATTGGAGGGGCTGCCACAGGGAGGAGGAGGAAGGGGGTCAAGCTATTCTCTAAAGCACCTGAAGGCCAGACAAGGAACAATGGATGGAAACTGGACAAGGAGAGATTCAACCTGGAAACAAGGAGAAACTTTCTGACAGTGAGAACCATCAACCCATGGAAGAGAAGTTGCCTTCAGAAGTTGTGGGAGCTTCATCCCTGGAGGTTTTCAAGAAGAGACTGGACTCCCATCTGTCATAAATGGTGTAGGGCCTTCTGCTTGGACAGGAGGTTGGACTAGATGACCGACAAGGCCCCTTCCAACTCTGCAATATTCCTGATGGTAAGTTTTCTCCTTCGCAGCCTTCCCCGAGGGGTGAGGAAAAACTTTTAAGTTTAGCATGTTCAAATGTTTTTTTTTTAATTATTATTATTATTCTCGGCTGCTAGACGGCATTAGGGAAGGCCAAATAGAGCCTCATCTATCCGAAATCGATTTGAAAGGTGTCGAGAGAACAAGCGAAGAGGGCCCCACACCTGCTTCTATTCTTAAATCCAGCCCCCCACCCACCCTCGTAGGCACCACCGGAGAACGATGCCCTGGGCCTCAGAAGCAATTGCTCCACCTCCCCACTCCATAGGAATCTCCACCCCCATTGCTATGCAAAATCTGATTTTGCAGCAAACTCACCTCCGTCCCTGTGCAACTTTCCCCCCCCCCCTCGCCAGCCTTGCTCCAAGCAGCCCTCAACGAATTAAAAGATTCACGGGCCATTCAGGAGGGGCAAAAAATGCCCACCTAACTCTGTGCAATCCGAGTTTGGGTTTGCCAAAGCTCCTCCGTCGCCCAGGGCAGGCAATCCGAGCTCAATCAGGCCCCGCACTGAGCTAAATCTCCAATTCTCATCCCTTTCCAAGGTCATTTCAGCTACACACACACACACAACACCACCACCACCACGCAAATTTGAATTGGGGGTGTGTGCGTGGAGAATTTGCCATCCGTTTCAGTGGGTTGGGCTAGATGACCTGCAAGGTCCCATCCAACTCGAGTTAATCTGTATCTGTAAGCTGATCCTTTGCAAGCCGGCAACGAATCGTGGGGCACGGAAGGGAGTTCAAAAATGTTGGTTTTTAAAGTCATCCTTTCGAGCAAAAAGGGGTTGGGGGGGGGGGGGGAGATGAAAGCCAGAAGGGGGCAAAGTTTGGGCAGATTTGAAGGGTGGTGGTGGGGTTTACAAGGTATAGTTGTAGTTATCCCAGAAGAGAGTGCCAAGATTGCCTCATCGCTCATCTCAGTCAGCTTTGCAAAAATGCCAGCAAAAATACCCAAAAACCTGCATCTGTTGTTAGGTACACAGCAACTTTACACCTCTACACCCGGCCCAGAGATGCCCAGAGATGCCGTCAGGTTCCTCCCAAGTAAACCAGCTTAGAACTGCCTTTTGGGGTCCCAACAGAGCTTGAACCAAGTCACGTTTCCCAGACAGTCTTTTTCTTTTGTGGGAGGGGGGGGGGATAAACCCAAAGGGGGGGAGGGAAATCGGTGCAACAGGGCAACCCAGGGACCCTCCCCCCCCCAACCCCCAGCATTGTTTGAAAAGCAATTTTCTAGTTCGCCCTGAGGGAAGGGGGGTCACTTCCAGAGAGCAGGGAGATCAGAGGAGGAGGAAGAGAAGGAGATGAGGAGGAGGAGGGGGAGGAAGAGGAAGAAGAGGAGAGGGAGGGGATGAGAAAGAGGAGAAGGGAGAAGGAGAAGAAGAAAAAGAAAGGAGGAGGAAGGAGAGGAGGAGGGGGAGGAAGAAGAGGGGGAGGGGGAGGAGGAGGAAAAGAGGAGGAGGAGGAGGAGGAGGGGATGAGAAGGAGGAGGAAGGAAGGAAGGAAGACAAGGAAGAGAAGGAGATGTGGAGGAGGAAGGAAGGAAGAAGAGACCCTCGCGACCCCCGCCCGGTTCCTTCTCCGCCCCGCAGTCCCCGCCACCTGGCTGGGCGCGGCCGGGCAGCTGTTGCGCGCAGAGGAGAGCCGGAGCCGGAGCCGGAGCCGGCGGGGCGGTTGCGGGGAAGGGCGGGATCCCCGCTCTGCGGCGCCCGGAGATCCGCGCGATCCCGGCAGCCTCGCCCTCCGGAAGGCCCGTGGGCGCCTGGTTGGGGAGGGGGCTGGGCTGCCCCTCCCTCCCTCCCTCTTTTTCTCTTCCTCTTCTTCCTCCTCCTGTTTTTCCTCCTCTTCCTCTTTTTCCTCTCCCTCCTCTTCTCTATCTCCCCTTCCTCTTTCTCTTCTTCCTCCCCCACCTCTTCTATTTCCCTCCTCTTTTTTCTTTTTTTTTTTTTTTTTATTTTTTTTAAAATTGATTTTCAATAAACAAACATACACAAATAAAACACAAAACATAAAAACATAAAACTTCTTTTTGGAAAGCGGCTTAGTCCCGGATTACATCTTTTTATACAGACATAGATTCGAATTCATGCTCACTTTTTATTCCATTTCCTATCTTATTTACCATTCTACATTTTCTATATAGCTTCTCCCCTCTTTTCACTCTCTTAATTCTATTTTATTTATTTCATCTCAATTTAAATCATTATGCCTATATCTTTTGTCTGTTCTATTTCAATTTTCTATTATCTTTTCTCATTAACACAAAATTTCTCCTATAATCACTGACTGAAGTTTGACGCCTTTCAATCTTTCCCCTAAATTTACTTTTCATTCTGATTCTGCTTAGTACATTCTGAAGCTACATAGTATATAATAAAATAAGAAAGAATAATAAGTTTATGATATAACTAAAACAATAATCCATAGCAAATTAAACTCTATTATTAAATCCAGTTTTCTAACATTATTTCAATATAAATACAACAATACAATTTTGTGTACTTTTGCGGAATCTCTTTTTTAATCATATTTTTACTCACTATCTCTAAATAAATCTTGTTTCTTTGTATCTTGTTTTAAACCATTGTAACTTCTCTTTCCTTTTTCCTTTCCTTTCTTCTCCAATCCTACCTTTTTACCCCCTTGTCTCTTAATCTCCACCTTCTTCTGTATTCCTCTTTTCTGTTGCTTTCTGACATTGTATCGTTTTTTCACCTTATTTTTCCCTCTTTTGGTTGTTTTTTTTAATCTTAAATTCTTCATTCTCTTTCCCCTCTTTCCCTTTTCTTCCCTGGCTAAAGTTGTTTGTTCATTAAAGATGGCTTCTTCTTCATCCCAATCTTCTTGTTCTTAGTAGTTTCTGGTCGGTAGAAATCCCCATTTCTAAAAAATGGAAAACAGATCCAGAAGAGCCCTTCCCTTCTTGTTCCTCTTCTTTTAGCTTTTTAAATTCAATTTTCAGTTCATCAACAAGTAGTGCCATTGTAAAAAGTTTTTTTTTATACAACCCAAATGTTTTTAGTCTTTCAAATAATGATTTCCAAAAGTCCCAAAGTCACCAAGCAATCCAGATATACACAGACTGTTTCATTTAGCACTTTCTTCTTTTTATACTTTCTCTTCCTGGAGTTATAGTTCAGTTACAAAACTCCAATTAAAATATATCTTTTAGAAGTCTTGTTACAGTTTAGCTCTGTTCTTATAAATTCCAAGCAGCCTCCTCCAACAAAATCTTAATATTTATTCTTTTCCTCTCCCTTCCCACTTATAGCAAAAAAGAGTTCTCTTTTTTTTCCCGATGCTCAGAAATCTTTATTGTCCCCTTGGCTTTAGTTTTCAGGATTGATGCCAAAACGGTTTTTTTGGATTTCTCCATTCATTTGCTATCACTGTAAGGAAGGAGAATGAGAAAAAACAAACTTTCCCTTTTTACTTTCCTTCGCCGCTTTTTCCGTCTTCGTCAGGAATGATGTATCTTTAATGAAGCTTAAATTCCAGGGTATTTAAATGTTACTTATTATCCCGGTTAGCCAAAAACTTTCACTTTCTCAGCTTCCTCCTGCACATTCTTATCCGGATGAAAGCTTCTTTGTGGCGGCCATTGCTGACCGCCGCTCCGCTGCTTTCAGAAAAGGGAGTTAAGTCAGCTGAGGAGGGGGGTTGCGATTCCCTTGGATCCCTGCGGGATCTCCCCTATCTTCAGTTACCACTACGGGGTAACTATAGCCCCCAAATCCAGCTGGATCGAGGGCAGTCCAGGGGCAAGCGCAGCAGAAACCACGCACAATCACGGATTCCTGCCACCGCCGAAGCCTTGCAAACCGGAAGTCTATCTATTTCCCTCCTCTTCTTCCACTTCCTTATCTTCCTCCTCTTCCTCTTTTCCCTCCTCTTTTTTCCTCTTCCTTCTCCTTCTCCTTTCTCTTCCTCCTCCTTTTCTTTTCTCCTTCTCTTCCTCTTGCTGCTCCTTTCTCTCTCTCTTCTTTCTCCTTCTTTTCTCTCCTCTTTTTCCTCTTCCTTTCTCTTCCTCCTCTTCTTTCTCCTCTTCCTCTTCTTCCTGTTCCTCTCCTTCTCCTTTCTTCCTCCTCCTCCCTTCCATTTTCCTCCTCTTCCTTCTCCCTCCTCCTCCTCTTCCTCCTACCTGGATACCTTTGAATCCGCTTTGCTCCTCAGTCCTCCCTGGGCGAGAGGCAGAGGCTACCAGGCGATTGCTCCGAATTGCTCCGTCCTCGCCACTTCTGGCCGCCAGACTCGGGCTCGGCTGGAGGGTCTGGTGTTGCGGGGCGCTGGGATCAGGACCCCCCTCAGCCGCCCTCTGGGAGTCCAAAGCCAGCTGTTCCGGGAGGCCTTTCGGGTGTGCAGCCTTGAAACGACGGCTGGCCCCGGAGCTAAGCTTCTGGTCCTCATGACCGAGACGCAGGCCATCCAAGAGGCAGCCTCCTGCCTCCGCAGGGGCTCCCAGGTGGAGGGGGCCGGGTGGGGGAGGCTGGTCTCCCAGCCCACTCCCTCTCTGAGCCTCTCGCAGCCAAACCAGCCATCTGGGAAACAGGGGACCCCTCCCCTCGGCCCAGCAGGGCAGGGAGCGAAGAAAGGTCTCTTCCCTCCTCGCTGGAGGTTTCTTAAAAAGAGACTGGAATGGTGTTGGGCCTCCTGCTTGAGTAGGGCAGGGGGCTGGACTAGAAGACCTCCAAGGGTCCCTTCCAGCCCTATTCTATTCTATTCTGCTCTGTTCTCTTCTTATTACTCCCATTCTATTCTTTTCTTCATTCCAGTATTCTATTACTTCTATTCTATTCCTGTATTCTGTTTTATTCCATTCTATTCTATATCCTATCCTATCCTAATTCTTTTCTTCATTCCAGTATTCTATTCTGTTCTATTCTATTTTCTATTCTATCCCATTCCATATTATTCTATTCTACTCTCCATCCTTCTGTTCTGTTCTGTTCCATTCCACTCCTTATTCTATTCCCTTCTGTAATTCTATTCCATTCTATATTATTCTGTTCTTCATCCCAATATTCTATTCTGCCCTGTTCTATATTCAACCTCCAATTTCCCTTCCAACTGTTCTATTCTATTCTATTTGCATATTCTGCTCTGCTCTGCTCTACTCTACGCCTTCCCTAGGGCTGCAGCCCCAGAGGGACCCCTCCTTTCCAGTCCTCCCCAGAGAGGTGGATCCCACTGAGAGCAAATAGCCCAAAAGGGCACCTCAAATGCACCCCAAATTTGAATAGGGATCTGGTATCAAGACCACCCAGCAAGAAAGAGAAGCGCCTGCGACCATCTGACCTGCTGCCTTCAGACCAAGCTGTAGCTTCCCGATGATCTCAGGGTACCCCCTTCCGTCCCCGGCCTGCCCTGTTCTGCACGTCCTGTTGGGTTGGAGGGAGATGCTGTACTACAACTCCCCTCCTTCCCAGCCAGGCTGAGGGTCCGGGATCTGGGCTTGCCTAGACCCCCGGGCCAGATCAAAGACTTTGTGCGGCAAGAGCCAACTTTGGGGAGGGGGCAGGGAGGGGGTTCAATGACGGGGGCAAGGGTCCCAGCTGCACCCCCCCACCCCCATCTGATCTTGGGCTTTGAGTGGCCAATCTGGACCAAACCCCTCAACCACCCGCCCCCCCCCACCCGTCCGAGATCCTGGAAACAGCAAACTCATCCTCACTAGAGACCCTCTTTTCCCACCCCCTCAGTTCAAGGGTGGGGGAGCGAACATTTGAAAACAGGTGGGATGGAGAATAGCATAAAAAGAGTCGGAAGGGACCTTGGAGGCCATCTAGTCCAACCCCCGTGCTCAAGCAGACAATTCCAGACAAATGGCTGTCCAGTCCCTTCTTAAAAACCTCCAGGGATGGGGCACCTGCAAATTCTGAAGCTGTTCCACTGGTTAATTGAGCTGATATTTTGAATAACAGAGTCAGAAGGGACCTTGGAGGTCATCTAGTCCAGCCCCCTTGCTCAAGCAGATCTTATAACTTTCAGACAGTCCAGTCCCTTCTTAAAAACCTCCAGGGGTGGAGCACCCACAAATTCTGGAGGGAAGCTGTTCCTCTGGTTAATTGATCTGAGATGATTTTTATGACAAGAATCGGAAGGGACTTTGGAGGTCATCTAGTCCAGCCCCCCCCCCCCTACTCAAGCAGGAGACCATGTACCATTTCAGACAAAGGGCTGTCCAGTCTCTTCTTTCCAAAAACAAAAACAACCCTCCTGGGATGAATCACCCACCGACCTCTGGGGAAAAGCTGTTCCGAGAAGGATGCTCTGGCTGTCATCCAGGACTGCTGCATCCCACCGGGAACCTGGTCCAAGCACGCAAGGTTGCCTGACGGTCGCCATGGCAACCGCCTCCCTGGCCCCCCTCTACTGGGGCGGGGGTGGGTGGGTGAGGAGAAGCAGCCAATCAGGCACGTCTGGGGACGAACTCCTGGACCAGCCAATTGGCCACGCGGGATCCAGAAGTAGCCAGAGGAAGGCACCTGCCCCCCCCCCCTCCTCCTCCTCCTCTCCCCCCCCCCCCCCCGCCCAAGGCACCCAGAGTCAAGAAGGGAGTTTTTCTGGAATGGGGAGGGGGCTGCTTTGTCTTCCTTCTCACCTGGATTGACCCAAGAGAAGCTGCCCCCCATTCCCGGCAAACACACACACACACCCCTGGCAACAACTCCCCCCCCCCCCAAAAAAAAATAGCCAGAGCCCTGATACCCGGTGGAATTCACTGCCACCAGATGCGCCCAAGCCAGAGATGGAAGAAGAGTTGGAGGGGAGAGGGGCGGCTGCCAGCTGTGTGTGTGTGTGTGTGTGTGTGTGTGTGTGTGTGTGTGTGTGTGTGCCAGCCCGTCAAGCAACCCTGGCAGTGGAGGTGAGACGCGGGCCGGCCGGGCGTTGGCTGAGCCTCCGCTGGGTTCACGAGCCCTGTGGCGAGCTGGGCCTCTGCCAGCAACAACCCGGTGCCGCAGAGGCGCTGGTGCAGCCGAGGTGGCACCCAGGGCGACGTGCCCGTGGCGTGTCCAGGTTGCGCGAGGGTTCCTGCCCAGGGAAGCTGTTTGGGGAAGGGGGGGGGAGAGACAGCCGGATGCTCCAGGGGGGGGGGGAGGCTAGCGCGGCCGAGATCTTCTCCAAGCCGGTGCCCAAGTTGGCACGTTGCGTTGAATGGATCAGAGGTGGGCACCAAGCGGGCATCGTCCGAAAACCAAAGGATTTTAGTTAAATCTCCATCATCCCTTCTCTGGAGACAGTCTTCTTCTTTTTTTCTTTCTCCCTCCTTCCTTCTTCTCTGTTGCTTTCATTTCTTCCTTTCTCCCTCCTTTCTTCCTTCCCGTTTCTTTCCTTTTCTCCCTCCTTCCTTTTTTGTTTCTGTCATTTCTTCCTTTTTCTCCCTCCTTCCGTTTTTCACTTCTTCCTTTCCTTTTCTCCCTCTTTTTCCGTTTTTCATTTCTTCCTTTCCTTATTTCTCCCTCCTTCCTTTTTGTTTTATTTCTTCCTTCCTTTCTTCCTCTTTCCTTTCTCCCTCCCTTTCCTTTCTCTTCCTTCTTTCTCCCTTTTCCTTTTTTTTCATTTCTTCTTTCTCCCTTTTCTTTTCCTTCCTTTTCATTTCTTCCTTTCTCCTTCCCTTTTTTCCTTCCTTTTCTCCCTTCCTTTTTTTCAATTTCTTCCTTTCTTCCTGTTTCCTTCTTTCTCCCTCCTACCTTCTTTTTCCTTTCACTTCTTTTGCTTTCCTTTTTTCCCTTCCTTTCTTTCATTTCTTCCTTCCTTTCCTTCTTTCTCCCTCCCTCCCTCCTTCCTTTTTTCTTTCCTTCTTTCCCCCTTCCTTTTTTTATTTCTTCCTCTTTCCTCCTTTCTTTTTCCGTTTCTTTCATGCCTTCCTTTTTCTTTCCTTTTCTCTCTTCTTCTTTCACTTCCTTTCTTCCTTTCCTTCTTTCTCCATCCATCCTTTTTTCCTGTTTCTTTCATTTCTTCCTTTCTTCTTCTCCTTCCTTCCATTTCTTCCTTTTTCTTTCTTTCCTCTCTTCCTTTTTCTTTTTCTCTTCCCCAGCTAGAGGACGATGGGAGTTGGAGTCTGTGCATTGGGAGGATGCACAGACCAGGAGGCATCTGGGAAGGCAGCTGCTGAGGCCGCCTTTCTTTGCAGCCGCTGTCTTTCTGCAGCTCAGGCAGGATCGTTCAAATGTGAGCCAGCCATTTGTGCGGCAGCAACCCAAAAAAAAAAGCCAAGATAATCCTGGGTTGTATAAACAGAGGCGTTGCTTCAAAATCACATGAAGTCTTAGTACCGCCATATAAAGCCTTAGTAAGGCCACTTAGTAAGAGTACTGCATTCCAGACACTGAGACTCTGGAAAGAGTGCAGAGAAGAGCAGCCAGGAGGATGAGGGGACTGGAGGCTGAAACATAGGAGGGGCGGTTGCAGGAACTGGGCCTGGCTGGTCCAGGGAAGGGAAGGACCAGGGGAGACAGGAGAGCAGACTTCCCAATATTGGAGGGGCTGCCACAGGGAGGAGGAGGAAGGGGGTCAAGCTGTTCCCCAAAGCTCCTATAGGCCAGACAAGGAAGAATGGATGGAAACTGATCCAGGAGAGATTCAACCTGGAAATAAGGAGAATGTCTCACTTTGTGACAGTGAGAACAATTAACCAGTCTTTGGAAGTTGTGGGAGCTTCACCCTTGGAGGCTTTCAAGAAGAGACTGGAATGCCATCGGTCAGAAATGGTGGAGGGTCTCCTGCTTGGGCAGGGGTTGGACTAGATGACCTCCAAGGTCCCTTCCAGCTCTATTTGGAAGATAGCTCTCCATCATCCCTTCTCCGAACCTTCTCTTTTTCTTTCCTTTTCTTCCCCAGCTAGAGAAGGAGGGGAGTTGAGAGTCACGCAAGCCCAGACTCACGAGACTAGTGTGAAGGCGGCATTGGCCTCCATCTTTCCAGAGCTGGAGCAGGATTCGCTCCTTCTGCCTGGCACGTCCAATGTACCTGACTGTCCTGGCCCTCCCTTGCTGGCTGCTGCTCCTCCCAGGCAACTTTGGGGATAATAGGAGAGGAGAGCAGTGGAAAGCTATGGGCC
>BLBF01000091.1:1281400-1301656 GCA_015471245.1 Laticauda colubrina | reverse complement strand
GACTCTGGGGAATAAAAGGAGAGGAGAGCAGTGGAAAGCTATGGGCCTGTCCTTGGGACAGAAGAGCCATGGCTGCTAGCAAAGCCCCACGCTGACTCTGGGGATAAAAGGCAGGGGTGGAGATGAATAGAGATGGCAGCCAGCTATTTGTCTTCTGGCTGGATGGACTTAGTGAGACACAAATTTTTTACCAGGGTTGCTGGCCCTCCTAATAAAGGAATCTTTAACTTCAGAGGGTGGGTCGTGTTTGGGGAGCTGGGTCAAAACAGATATGTACACATGTAGGGTGGGCTGTATTTTTTTTTTTTTAATTTACAGAGGGGAAGTAGAAGGCTCTTATGGAGAAGAGGCCATTCCGCCCCCCCCCCCCCCCGCCCAGCACCCCATCAAGGGTGCAAAGCCAATTCCAAGCCCGGCCAGGGCTGCATAAAAGGGGGTACCAAAGACCCCAGATTCCACCCTGAGCCTGCTAACCTTGTGAGGAAATAGCTCCTGAAAGGAAAACCGACCACCTCCTGCTGGCCTTCCAAGACCCTCTCTCTCTCTCTCCACCCCATTTTCCTCTCCCACATACTTGTGGGGGGGGGGTCATCTCCCTGCTCCCCCTGGCAGCCCCCCCAGTGTCCGGCTCAGCCTCTGGGATCCGCTGCAAGGGAAGGAGCCTTCCGGAAGTGTCTTCGGCGTGAAGATGAAGGGGCAGCGAGTTTCAGAACAGGCACAACTTTGGCAAAGTGCAGGCCGGTGTCCGTTCTGGGAGACCCAGACGTCCGTGAGGGCAAGGGGGGGGGGGTCAGCGCTGCCCCACATCATGCCCAGATGCTAGCAAGTTCCAAGTCTGAGGACCAGAAAAAGAGGGTACAGGGGGAGGGTCTCCCAGCATCTACATCCGAACCAGCATCCCTGGCCCAGCCCCGCTGGGGTCCCTCGTGCTGGACTCTGCGCAGGACAGGGGGGTGGGGCGCTCTGCAGGATCGCTGTCGAACTCCCCCCCCCCCGGGCTGACTCATAGGATCTGCTCAGTGCTGGAAGCAGAAATGTCCAGCAGGCGCCAGGCAGCGTAGGGGTTCAGCTCTTCGGGATCCCTGCAGAGGGCCCAGACGTACAACATCCGCAGGACTTTCTCCTGGAGGAGGAAAGAGAAAGGAAGGACAGAGGTTGTGGGTCGGGCTAGAACAGGGGTCGCCAACCTTTCGGACCTCAGGGACCACCAAACTCATCATTTTAAATCCCGCAGACCAGAGACTCTGGGAAAATCCCCCCAAAAGTCTGCAGGAAAATCCCCCACCCTGTTTTCCTGCCGATCGATCGTTCTTTATTTGGGATCATAGGAAACCATCTCCAGCTCTGTTCTCACGGGGAGAGAGAGAGGGGGGGGAGAGACTTTTGGCTTCATGCAAGGAAAGCAGCAGGAGCCGCAGAAGTCTTTCTTTCTCTCCCCCAATCTCCGCCAGAAAGGAGCCTTTGCCGGCGCAACCTCTTGGAGCAGGAGGCCTAGCAGGGTCCCAAAGGCTCATTTCTGGCGGAGTTTGGGGAAGAGAAGGAAGGCTTTGGCTGCTTTCCTTGCATGAAGCCCAAAGCATCAGAAGGAAGAAGCAGAAAGAAGCAGCCTGGTGGCCAGGCAAGGTGCGTGGGGCAAGTGGGGCAAATCCCCCCCTCCACCCTTTCTCCCCTCCTCTCACTACCTCGTGTTGTTGGCAATGCAAGCTGTGCAAGCCTTGTGTTTCTGCAGACCATGTGGGCGGCGCAGCCTTGTGTTCCCATGCAGCCTGGATTAATTGCTTTGGGGGGGGGTAACATTTCTCTGCAGAACCCCAAAATTTTCTCACAGATCACCAGGGGTCCCCAGCCCACTGGTTGGCGACCACTGGACTAGAGGACCTCCAAGGTCCCTCCCAACTCTGTTAAGCTGGTATTCTGTTAAAAGGGAGGCCGGCACGTTGCAGGGATAAAAGGGGCAGCAGAGGACAAACCCCAGCTGGAAAAAGAAACCCCTGCCTCGCAATCTCCCCAACCAAATGAAATTACACTCCTGACCCAGCAGCCCCCGTGGTCATCTAGACACAAAACTACAAGTTGTCTAGGAAGATTCTCAGCCATCCGGGTGACCATTGTCCCAAAAGTGGTTTGTTTTTGTTTTTTTTCCAAGTGGCACCTGGACTTTCTTGTTTTCCAAAGCAAAAAGGAGACAGTGAGCTTTGCCCTGTCTCTAGAAGACCCCTCCCACCTCCTGGCCCCGAGACAGGTGCCCAACGCTGGGGAACCAGGGAAGGAAAATTCAAAATTAAATCCAGCCTCTTTGGATTGCCCAGGGCAGGGGGGAGTCAAACCCAAGGCCTGCGGCTGGATCTGGTCCGCAGGGTGCTTAGATCTAGCTCTCAGGATTCCAGCAATCGTCCTAATGAAACCCTGATTCTCGAGCCAAACTTCAAAAAACTTGAAAGGATTCATTAGAGGCGACATCCTGGCCCTGCCCTCTATGAAGCCAACTCTGGCCTACATCATTTACAGTCCCTGTGACCCTCTTCCTCCCCCCCTTTCTGGGTGTGTCATAAATCAGATTCTCCTACCGAGCACGTTCACAGGCAGGTGTCATCAATCAGGTTCTCCAAATTAAATATTTCCTGGGCAAAAGCTCTGGTAGTTTAGTTACAACCTTTTAAAGCGAAGAGTTGGAATGTACTTTTGCTTCCAAACTGCTGCCCTGCTCTTCCAGATTTCCTTCCTCCCTCCCCCCCCCCTTTTTTATGGCAACTACTAAAACGGGCATAGGAATGTTTGATGAGTTGACAAAGGCCCTTGTGGCATGCTTAGACCCAGCCCGCGAGGCCGCCTTGGAAGCAGCAGACTGGCCCATGGTGCCTCTGTCAGCGAAAACTGAGCTTGGGAGGGTTGCGCTGGCAGAGGTTTGCAGGAGGCTGTCGCAGCCGAAAATGGAGCTTGGGGGAGCCCATTTTTGCTGGCAAAGCACTCAATCTACTACAGGTGCCCCCAACATGAGTGATGTCAAGCTGGCCACACATACACCCTGCCCATGTCCCCTCTGACCCCCCCCCCTGGCCTGTGGGCTACTCTTTCTCTTCCTTCTCAACCGAGGTTGTTGAATGTGGCGCCATTTGAATGGTGGACCACGAAGGATGGGGGGCCTTACCGGATCTCCTTCCACCACCTCTCCCTTCTGGTTCTTCATCACCATCACCAGCTGAGCCTGGAAGGTGATGATCAGCACGGGGCCCTGCTCCATCATCTTCCCCATGGCCAGCTGGAAAAGAGAAGACTCGTTTCAAGACACTAGTCCATAAGAGGGTTGCTGTGGCTGGCCCAGCACACGCTACGAAATGCTTTGAAGTTGCTCAATGTCTGTGGAGGTTCTCAGCCATTCAGGACATTGGTTGTCCCAAAGGTGTGGGTTTTTTCAAGAGGTGGCTAGACTTTGTTTTGGTTTTCAAAAGAAAATCTACAAGGGGGAGGGGGAGAGGGAGAGGGAAAGAGAGGGAGAGAGAGAGGGGGGGGAGAAGATATATAGATGAAAAAGAAAAAGGATGGATGGATGGATGGAGACAGACAGACAGACAGACAGACATGATATGATGTGACATAGAACAGAAGTCTTCAACCTTGGCAATTTTAAACCTTGTGGACTTCCAGAATTCCTCAGCCACTGCAGAGTGGAATTCTGAGAGTGGAAGTCCACTTGGCTTAAAGTTGCCAAGATCCCTGATATAGAAGATAGATTAGATGATAGTTAGACATAGATAGATAGATGATAGATAGATAGAGTAGATAGATGATATAGATAATAGATTAATCGATAGATAGAAGAGATAGATGACAGATATAGATAGATGACTGACAGACAGACTGGATGGATGGATGATGGATGGTAGGTAGTTAGTTTGGGAGGCAGAGAGATAAACAAACATAGTGGATGGATGGTTGGATGGATGGAGAGAGACAGAGAGAAACTTATCCCAAATTATATTTATTTATTCATTTGATTCATATTGCCGCCTACTTGCCATAGCAACTCAAGGCAGCTTACAACATGTAGAACCACAATTTAAAAATAATAAAACTTGTAAAATCAAATAAATTAATATAATAAAATCACCCCCACACACACCTCCTCCCCCACAGTCCCCAGCGATAGCAGATTACATGAGCCATTTATGGATTGAATATATGGGTTGAATATATGGATTCGACCTGGAGCACCCCACTGGGCTTTCTTGGGAACAATGCCCATCCATGCCTTAAGGCAGGGATCCCTGGGAGTTGAAGTCCAGAAGTCTTAAAAGTGGCCAAGTTTGGAGACCTCTGACTTAAGTGATCAAAAAGGTAGGAATGTCCCCCCCCCCCAAAAAAAAGGCCTAATTTGGTGCATCTTGCTTTAAAGGGGAGGGGGAGATAAGACCTGGCTGGTGGGAAAAGCCCCCCTCCTGAGGGATAGCCAGGAGTTGGGAACCTCTCCTCCTCCGCTGGAGCTCTTTTGGGGCCCCCGCCGGAAGTCCAAACTAACGGTTGGGGGTACGCAAGAGTTCCATAGCAGTAGTAGGAAGGGGGCTACTCACATCCACATTGTCCACGTCTAGGATTTTGGAGTGGAACTGGAGCCCCATCGCTCTGGCCTGCTGGATGGGATGGGCCAGCTGACTGTAGGTCTGCAAGAGAAGAAGGCAATGGTTTAAGAGAGGATAACCCCCCCCCCCTCGCCCCCATCTCTCGGCCCCAGAAGTCCTGCAGGGGTTTTCTCAGAGGGCCCTACAAAGCCCTTCCCGTCATGCCCTTGTTGGAGTCTGATTGTGAGAGGGAGATTGAGCAGCTGACAGGAGTGAGACTATGGCTCTGGTGGCTGTGGAAGAATTCAGAGGAAGACCCAGGGCCACCCCTTATTCATCCTAGGGCACGCAGGGAGGAACGGAGAAGGGAGCAACATGGCTTATGGGAGAGGAAAGGACCCTGATCCCTTTCATTAGTTGTAGCTGGGAGAATAGGATATAAGTGGGGCATTTGCATACAGGTCCTTGCTGGAAGCAAAGCGTGCAGTATGTCAGCGTTCCAGGTAAAATCCATTCCTGTCAGTAACTCCAAGACAACCATAATCTCAAAGTACTTTTATTAGAACAGAGCCTGGCATTCTGTGGAATTCCGAAACTAAAAGTTTCCCCGGACTTCCCATACTGTCCCAACCTCCAAACCATCTCCTTTTTACTCATCATCACATCACATGAACTAATCACAAAGTTCCAATTCTTTCTGCGCCACACTCTTTGACCTTGAACTATCAAAAGAATTATATTTTGTCTATTAAGAGCTACTCAATTAACATCACTTTCTTCAGCTACGTGGCCACAATCAATCATGATTCTATAGCTGACACACTATCTTTGTCGAGGCTTATCTGAGTTTTGGGTCCTCCCACCTGTGGTTGCTGCATTTTCTTGTGGAAGTCTGCAGTTTATCATCCTGGCCTGCCAATGTTAATTACTTCAGCGTGGTTTGTGCTGTTTTTTTTAAATTTCTAATTATCTTTACTTTGGGTTCAGACTGCATTTATCCCCTTTATAGACTGTTTTTGGAAGTTTGATATCCAGCTGAGGATAATTGGACATTGGGCCCCAAGTCGGAGGCATTAAAGGGAATTTATTCTACTTTTGTGACTTTGTTATTTTTGTGTCACGCCCCTTTGGGTCATCAAACCCTTTCCCAGTAGCCCCTGCCACACACACACATATGCCCCAAATATCCTCCCTGTGTGGAGACTCACCGCTTCATAGCACCAGTCTTTCAGGATGTCGAGATCTCCGGAAATCATAGCCTGGGGAAAGGAAAGAGGAGATGCTTGTCAGGGGTGTGGAGGGGGTGGGGGGGGAGGCAATGGATGGTGTCAACTCGTAAAACATTCCTATGCTTGTTTTTGAGTTGCCCTAAGCAGGAGGGGAGAGGGAAATCTGAAGGAGCAGATCGGCAAATTAAAAAAACAGAAGTACATTCCACGCTTATCTTCAAAATATTGTAGCCTAGGCTACCAGACCTTCTGCCTGCGAAAATCCTCATTGGTGAATGTGATTGATGAGACCCAGCCCTGTGAAGGCGCTCAGTTGGAGAATCTGATTGATGACATGCATCCCCCCTGACATGCAGGTACAGGGGACTGTAAATTACATGTGTCAGAGTGGGGTTCATTCTGGTCAAGGAGGCTCGTGATTTAATTAGGACAACCCCCGGAATCCTGACATAGGGATGGGGAGGAATGCCAGGGGTGCCCTGGGCAAGAGGAAAGGACAAAGCCGGCATGGGAGAGGGTGAAACTTAAAGTTTGTTTCATCTGAAGATGCTGGATAGTGGGTTAATCCTGTTGGGATTTAATGCCAGCTGCTCCTGTTGCATTTAAAATGGGAATAAAACAGAAAGGCTGCAGGACATCCTGGCGGGGAAGGAAGGAGGGGGGGGTTTCTGTCATCCTGGCATCAAAAGGGGCAATCAAAGGGCAATTTGCTCTACAGGTAGTCCTCAACCTACGACCACAATTGAGCTGCAAATTTCTGTGGTTGTGAGGTGAGTTTTTGTTACGAGTTTGCAGCAGAAATTCAAGTCCAGGAAACACACAGATGACTGATTCAGCAGGATTGTTCACTTCTTGATAAACATAAGATGAAGTAAAGTTTACAATACCATTTGTAAGTTCTTTCAATAGAAAAAAAAACAGAAGCAGCAGCAGCAGCTCAGAGCAGAAATCAGTTTCAGCAAACAAGCCAGTTTCACTTTCAATGTTCACCAAAGCATAGAGAGCCGAACCACACTCAGGTTGTCAGCTCCCATTGGCTGGTCTTTTCCCATGCTTACTTTGTGAACCATGTCCCTACAAGTTAATGAATGTACTCTTGACAGTTTTGCCACGCATTATTAAGTGAATCTTAGCTCAAACATCCTTCCATTCTACGGGTATTTTACAGCTATTCATTTTAACAACCATTCAGAGTTACCATGTCACTGAAGGATGAGACTTGAGACTGGTCCTCCGGCTTATGACTGCTGTGGTCAGCACCGCTGGAGGTCCAGCGGTTTTGACAGGTGAGGCTACCAGTCTCACCTGCAACCTTGTCGGCTGCAAGAATCGGTGTTCTTCGCCGCGATCTTACAAGGTAATCCTCGCTTACAGCCACAATTGTTCAGCGGGTTTTGCTCCATTTTGCAACTGTCCCTGAGGCAGGTGTTAACTGACCCGCTGCCATCGTTCAGTTAATAATGAGGTTGTTATGTGAATCTGGATTATCCCCCCCCCCATTGGTTTTCCTTGTCAGGAGGTTACAAACAGGGACTGTGTGACAGCCCCACAGGACGCTGCAACCTTCTTAAGTACGAATCACTAGCCAAGCATCCAAATTTGAATCCCATAACCACAGGGACGCTGGAAAGATCGTAAGCGTGAAAAAGGTCCAAGTCACTTCTTTCACCCAAGGGCCCTTGGAACTTTGAACGGTCGCTAAATGAACCATCAAAAATTGAGGACTCTGTGTTTCTGCTCCTGCAGGAAAGCCCAGGTTTTGAAAGACAGGGAACAACAAGGCCCGAAGAGCTGGCCAGGGGATCCTGCCTCACCTGTTTATTTTCTGCTATCCCCGTAAAGGGGGACACGGAGGCTCAGGGACTAAGACGCTGAGGTTGTCGATCAGCAAGGTTGGCAGTTCAGTGGTTCAAATCCCTAGCACCGTGTCACGGAGTGAGCTCCCGTTACTTGTCCCAGCTTCTGCCAACCCAGCAGTTTGAAAGCATGTAAAAAATGCAAGTAGGAAAGTAGGGACTCCTTTGGTGGGAAGGAAACAGTGTTCCGTGTGCCTTCAAAGGTGTTTAGCCATGCCGGCTACATGACCACGGAGCGCTGGCTCTTCAGCTTTGAAATGGAGATGAGCACCACCCCCTAGAGCCGGAAACAACTAGCATGTATGTGCATGGGGAACCTTTACTTCACCCCTGTGAAGCCTGGGCTTCTTAAGGGGGGGCAGGCTGGGGACCCACACACCCCCGTCTCTTGCCCACCCAACCTACCTCGAGAACGTTGGGGATGATGTCGGCCTGACACTGCTTGAGGAACTGGTCCTTGTCGAAGTTGGGGTCAACGCGCAGGATCTCGGTAAGGACCTCTGACATCTCGGTCTTGGAGAAGAGCCCGCCTGCCAGAGGGAGGGAAGGAGGAGATGGTTAAGCAGGAAGGAAGGATCCCTGCCCTTCAGAAGGAGGGGAGGGGGACTCCAGGGGATAGGTGTCTTTCCCCAAACCAGTGCTTCTGTCCCTCTCTTCGTCCCTCTCAGTCCTGCAGGGGTGGCTCCAAGGCAGCTTGGCCTCCTTAGAGGCCAAGAAGGGGCAACAGTCCATCTCTCAGGGGGAAGCAGGGGCCACCAACGCCTCCAGGTCTGTCTTCGCCCGTGTTTCTCAACTGTGGCCCCTTTAAGACCTGTGGACTTCAACTCCCAGAATTCTAGAAATAGCTGGCTGGAGGATTCTGGGAGTTGAAGTCCGCAGATCTTAAAAGTGCCACAGTTGAGAACAATTGCTCTTCACTCTGGGCTGAGTCAACCAATCTATAAGCCCCAAGCCAGACTCTTGATCTTGGGTATTGAGACCTTTGTGAAATTAAATGCCCCTTGCCGGACAGGTAGGGTGGACGGTAGCTTTGACCCTGGGACATCACAACTGTCGTAAGTATGAGCCAGTTGACAAGTGTCCAAATTTGGATCACACAAATGTAGGGATCCTGCAATAGTTGTTCAGTATGAACAATGATTGACAGAAGTCAATGGTTTCAATGCTGTTATAATTTTTGTGACTAAATGAACTGTCTTTTTTTACAGGGAAACACTTTTTTCGCCGTGACATGATGGTGAACCTATGACACCAGTAGCCATTTGTGCGGGCACGTGAGCCCCAGCACTGCACTGCGCATGCATGAACCTCCCAGCTGATTTTTGGCCCGTTTGAGGCTGTTTTTGTCTTCCCAGAAGCTCAAGGGAAGCCTCTGCAGCCCTGGGAGGCCGAAAAACGGGCCTTCTGGAAATACCGGAAGTGCCGAAACAGGCCCATTTTCAGCCTCCCGAGGCTGCAGAGGCTTCTCTCGAGCGTCCGGGAGGGTGAAAAGGGTCTCAGAAGGGCCGAAAATCAGTTGGTGGAACCCACATATGCAGTGCAAGTAAGGGGATTGTGTGCGCATGCATGGGGCCTCGCATTGCATTATGGGTGCTGGCACGTGCGCGCCCTTGCTATCGCGCTTGCGTGCGCTTTCGGCACACCACAACAAAAAGCTTCGCCATCACTGCCCTATAAGCAATGGTGGGCTGTGACTGGTTCAGACCGGTTCAAGCGAACCGGTAGTTCCAATGATCAGCTCACCCACCACCCCCAGCACTCTATCCTGTCTTATATTTCTCTCTTTTTCAGCTCAGCTGATTCGCCCAGCACAGATTTCACGCAACTCAGCTGTTCTACTTACTCTGTAGAGGTTCAAATTGATGTTTTTTTAAAACTGCACGGGCACGCTCACAGAACCGGTTATTAAAGCAGTTGCAACCAACCACTGCCTATAAGATCCTACAAATGGCCAGCCAGAAATGCCCCTTGCTCACCAGAAGAAGGGGGGAAAAAAGGAAGACAGACCTATGAAGTCGGTCACTTTGTCTGTCATGACGCGCGAGGCACGGATGAGGGCATTGTCACTCTCGTCGTATTTCATCTTCATTTCAAAGAAACCTAAGAAAATGGAAAGGTACCCCTGGAAGAAGGAGTATGGGCCCCCTGCCCTGGGAAACCAGGAGAAGTTTTTTTAAAAAAAGGAAACTTGTTCTCTAGAGGCTGAAAAATAAATTCAAATAGCACTAAGGATTCTTTTTTAAATAAGTTTTAAATATTTAATATATATCAGTGCTCAATAAACAGTGTAATGTCTTGGTTAATTTACCTATATATATATAATGTCAATAATAATGTTTGCTTGTATGTAATAATATTCTTCCAATTTCTCATTTCTACCTCTGTTGTCCAACCATTTGTAAAACAAATCCCATGCTAAATAATTATCCTCTTTATCCCTGGCCCCATCTCTCCTCTGATGCAGAGCCCTCATCCCAGCCTTCCTCAGCCTCCAAGACTGGTCCAGGTTGCTCCCCAACCTCCTCGCTATTCTCTGACTCTGATGCCAGCTCCGTCAGTCTCCGGCGGGCCACAACATACCTATCTATCGACTCGCAGTTGCCCTCTTTCAAACTGATGAGTTGGCAGGAGCTGGAACGAGTGGCGGGCACTTGCCCCGCCTAGCAGCAACCGAGTCTCGAGCCGACCCATGCTTAGCCCGGTACCCTAACCACGTGACCCACTGCATTCCTGTAATACGTACGGTTGAAAACCACGTTGTTGTCCTTGAACTCCTTCCACTGCTGGTACCACTTGGAGTCTTTGTGGAGCACCATGCCCATCGCTTGCCTAGAGGGGACGAGAGAGGGAGTTTAAGGGAAGGAGGCTGGAATGTCCCCCTACCTGTCCCCGATTCTCCAGTGGTTGGGAAGGAGAATTTTTTTCAGCTCCCAGGGGAGAAACCCTCGAAGCCAACTGCCTGCACAGCCTCAGGAAGAGCGAGGCAGATGTGCTTTTCCAGTTCCATTTGAAGATGCCAGACCTCTCCTGGCTGAGGTTTCTTTCTTCCCCCCCCCCCCCATCACCCAGCTCTGGTTCTAGTTCTGATCCCAGTTCTGACACCCACTCGTTAGCTTCGAATATCCGCTCATCTTTCAGCCTCTCACTGGCAGATTCTGTCCTTTTCCGGAGTCTCTCCGGACGCCTGTAAGGGCCCGTCTGACCCAGCACGCTCTCGTCAATCTCCTTCCGGACGCTCTCCACGCCCTGGGAAGGGAAGCCATGTTACACGTCAGCCGCAAGGAACCGGATCCACTCATGAAAGGTCCAAATCAATCAATCAAAATAGAGCTGAAAGGGACCTTGGAGGTCTTCTAGTCCACCCCCCTGCTCAAGCAGGAGACCCTACACCATTTCGGACAGGTGGCTGTCCAGTCTCTTCTTAAAAACCTCCAGTGAGGGAACACTCTGAACTTCTGATGGCCAGCAGTTCCACTGGTTAATTGTCCTCCCTGTCAGAAAGTTTCTCCTTAGTTCCAGGTTGCTTCTCTCCTTGATTAGTTTCTATCCGTTGTTTCTTGTCCTGCTTTCTGCTGCTTTGGAAAATGAGTTGATCTCTTCTTTATGGCAGCCCCTCAAATACTGACATACCACTATCGTGTCCCCTCTAGTCCTTCTAGATTAGCCAGACCCAAATCCTGCAGCCATTCTTCATATGTTTGAGTCTTCAGGCCCTTAATCACCTTAGTTGCTCTTCTCTGCACTTTTTTTTTCAAAGTCTCAACTTAGGAAAAATCAACAACTTGATTATCTTCTACCTACTTTGTAATATAGGTAGAAGACAATCAAGTTGTTTATTCCCCACCCCTCCAAAGACTGCTCACCTTCTTCCCTTGGGAACCTCCCAGATAAGGTTCAATGGAAGGGAGAGAAGGTCAGGATTATGCCTCTTGCAGCTGGGTAAGGATTCAAGGTTAGTTCCCCTCTTGACTCATCCTCCCTGCTTAGCTGTCAATTTTCCAACCTTGCAGCAGGGGTGAGGAAGTCCCCAGATTGATTTACAGAAGAGGCAAAGACCATACAAGTAGCCCTTGAGTTATGAATATAATGGAGCTGCCCCATTCCATTCATAACCCGAGGATTTGTGGGAGCAAATCTCGTACATTGAACACAATCACTCCCTCCTTTCACCCACACATTTGCTAATCGAACAAGCGGTTTGTTAAGTGAACATGAGATATTTCAGGGTAGGGAAGTCCATGGGGGGCCCCTAGTGAAGGAACATGTTACCTGCCTAAAACCACCCAAGGCCTCCCCAACCCACAGAAATACCTCATGCTCCCCACAATTGCTTTCCCCCCACACCCAAGCTGCCGTGCCAAGTCACTTTCTGTCAGAAGATCTAGCAAGCTGTCTCCTCTCTAGCCTCTCAGCTGTGTTTCCAGCGTTTGCCCGTATGCATGTCTGTCTTCTTATTGAGTTGTCACAGCTGCAGCCCATGAAGAGGACCAAGGCCCTCTCCTCCAAAGGAGAGTCTCTCCCTTTTCCTCTACTGCCTGCATGTCCTAGGATGGAGAGGGGATGGGTCTGGGTCCTCCTCTGACTGCTCAGCTGGCCTCTGCCCTTCCCCAGCCTCCTCCACAACCTCCAGAGCTGCACTTCCACTCCCTGTCAGCCGTTCCTCCTCGCCTTCAGAGTCAGTCTCCACCAAAGGCATGACACAGGGGGTGGGATTTGGTGGTTTGCCGAACCAGCCATGTTAGCAATGGGTCCTCTCGAACCCAGGTGAACCCGTTGCAGCCCACCCCTGCACCTGACTGAAGAAGGGAGTTACCTGAGAAATGGCCTTGAATGCTGCAGTCCGGCCCAGTTTTTCTCCTCCCTTGGAGACTGTTTCTGCAGACTGCTTCGCTGTTTTGGCCGCTTCCTCCATTCCTTCCTTGATCTTCCGGCCAATCTCACTCTTGCTGACTTCATCTATGCTCTACAAGAGGGGGGTGGGGGGAGGAAGAACAGAAGAACAGAGTTGGAAGGAACCTTGGAGATCTTCTAGTCCAACCCCTGCTCAAGCAGGGAAACCTATATCATTTCAAACAAATGTCTGCCTAGTCTTTTCTAATAAACTTCCAGTGATAAGAGCACCCACAACTTCTGGTGTCAAGCTGTTCCACTGGTTAATTGTCCTCCCTGCTAGGAAGTTTCTGCTTAATTCCAGGTTGCTTCTCTCCTGGATTAGTTTCCATCCACTGCTTCTTGTCTTGCCTTCAGATGTTTTGGAGAATAGGTTGACCCCCTCTTCTTTGGGGCAGCCCCTGAGATATCGGAAGGCTGCTATCGTGTCCCCCTGGGTCCTTCTTTTCACGAGACTAAAAAGGACAAATAGGCTGAAAAACAGCTTCTATCCCAGAGCAGGAACTCTATTGAATTCTACTGTATAGTGCAATATTAATGCAATATCAGGGGTTTTCAATTCAATTGTATAGAACGTGAAGGATGTGTGTTTTTGTTTTTCTATGTATAATGTAGACTGAAGATGGCATTTAATTTTGTTGAAAATGCAATGACAATAAAGTAAACAAAACTAAACTAGACTAGCCAGGCCCACTTCCTACAGCTGTTCATTGTATATTTTAGCCTCCAGTCCCTTAATCATCCTGGTTGCTCTTCTCTGCACTTTTTCTAGAGTCTCAAGGTCTTTTTGATAGGTTGATGGTTCTCCTTGTCAGAAAATTTCTCCTTATTTCCAGGTTGAATCTCTCCTTGTTCAGTTTCCCTCCATTATTCTGGGAGCTTTGGAAAATAGCTTGACCCCTTCCTCCTCTCTGTGGCAGCCCCTCCAATATTGGGAAGGCTGCTCTCCTGTCTCCCCTGGTCCTTCTCTTCTCTAGACTAGCCAGGCCCAGTTCCTGCAACCGTCCCTCCTAAGTTTTAGTCTCCAGTCCCCTCATCATCCTGGTTGCTCTTCTCTGCACGCTTTCTAGAGTCTCAACATCTTTTTTCTAGTGTGGTGCAGTAAATTGGATGCAGTATTCCATTTTTCCTCTTCTAGCTTCCCATTATTTTTGTTTTCTTTTATATTCTAATAAAAAGATTTAAATCATAAAAGGAAGGAGGCTGTCTCTTAGAAGAATCAGCATGGACTCCTTTACTCTTGGGCTCTCCAGAGAACTGCTGGTATGGTCAGGTGGAATACACCAGTGTTGTGGGTCTCTGGAGAGCATTCCTAGCCACTGGAGTAAGTTGGTCCAGGGCCAAAAGGACACCTCTCTGTGGTTCTTACCTCCTTGACAGTGCCACTGATTTCTCCTAATTTCTTTTTAAGCACTTCCGAGGTCTTGACGGTTTCGGATTCGATGGTTTTCTGTGAGAAGGAAGCAGAAGTTGGTATCGCAGAGGGAGAAAGCTAATTCTCTTCTCACCCAACAACAACTCTGTGGTTAGGTTCTTCTGAATGGACCACCATCTCTTGATGACCCCCAAAAGCTACAGCCTCAGAATTTCAGGAGTAAATTGGAGCCAGCTTATTTCCCCCAGTAGGATCGACCCCGATCTCTCAGGCTGCTCTAAGCAGTTGTCACATAAGGGAAGGGGAGGGCACCTTCAGCCTCCCGCAAGACACAAGAGAGCTTTAAAATAATCTGCAGGGTGAAACCTCTTGAAGAAATATCCTCCTAATAAAGTAGAATGTTTGTAGGTCAGGGATCGGCATGAGGGTCCTTGAGGCTCTCTGAGCTGGGTGGTTTTCTAGCAGACGTCTCATGACCCAACTAGGGAACGCCATCAATGCTAGAAGGGAGTGGGATTTTCAGGGAGGAGGAGGAAGAGGGAGGGAGGGAGGGAGGGAGGAAGGGAAGATTGTGAGAGTCCTTGGTGCTTTCTGAGCTTGGCTGTTTTGTTACAGATGTCTCGTGACCCAGCTAGGGAACATCATCAGTGTCAGCGTTCCAGTGAAACTCCCCATTTCCATTCAGCACTCAGAAACAAAGTCCATCCAAATAAGAATTTATTCGAGAAGTCATATTTTCACATCTGGGAAAACCTGAATCTGAGAGTTCTGGGGTTTCCCTTACCCAAAAGAAATTCAAAGATCCATCCCCTGCACCCACCAGTCCATCACATGGCCCAATCAAATCACTGTCCCAACTGAAGCCATTCCTCCAGATACGCCTCTCCAGCTGCAGGGCAGCTTGTCCTTGACTTTTAAGAAAGAATGTGGTTGAGTCTAATCTTCTACTCACTAAGACTGGGCTCTTCAAACTTGACAGCTTTAAGACTTGTGGACTTCCACTCCTAGAATTCCTCCTCCAGTCATGCTAGCTCAGGAATTCTGGGAGGTGAAGCCCCCAAAGTCTTAAACTTGTCAAGTTTGAAGACCCTTGCAAAAAGAAATCCCCCCTCCCAAATTCCCAGGCACTGAATGTGGCAGCCTTGAAGCTTCCAAGTAAAATATGGCTTCCAAGGCTGACAATCAGTGCCAGAAGGGAGTGAGGTTTGCAAGAGGAGGAGGGGGGGAAGGGAGCACTGTGGGAGCTCCCTCCTCCTTCCTCCTCTTCTTCTTCCTCCCCCTCCTCCCTGCAAACCCCACTCTCTTCTTGCACTGATGTTACCTACTTTGGGTCATGAGACATCTGCAAGAAAACCACCCAGCTCAGAGATCCCCAAGGGCCCCTCAAATCTCCACTGCGAGAATTACGTTTACCTTCTGGGATTTGAACACACATCATCCTGATTCTTATTATTATCACCATCAAACAGGTCACACATATTATTTAGTTCCCCACCGAGGGCATGCCTACATCCTCAACTCTTTTTGAAGCAGGAAGAAGGTGCAATGTTATTTGTGCACCTGCGGCCTTTCACCTTCCCTTAGGATACAGGTAGTCTTCGATTTACGACTGCAATTGAGGCCAAACTATCCATTGCTAAGAGGGGCATTCATTACGTGAGTTTTGCCCCATTTTATGAACTTTTTGGCCGCGGTTGTTAAATGAACCACTGCAGGTGTCAAATTGATCACACGGTTGTCAAGTGAATCTGTCAGAAGGTCTCAAAAGGGGATTGATCCCGGACAGCCTGTCATAAATATGAGTCAGTTGCCCAGAGCCTGCCTTTTGATCATGTGACTGTGGAGGATGCTGCCATGGACAAAAAGTACGAAAAACGGTCATAAGTCAAGTTTCTGTCACTGCCGCGGTTAACTTTGGTCATTAAATGAACTGTTGTGAGTCAAGGGACTGCCTGCCCAATGTAGCCCTCAGCTTACACCCATTTTGTTTAGCAAACACTCAAAATTACGACACTGAAAAAAAATGCTTTACTACTGGTCCTCACACTTATGACCATCGCAGCATCTCCTAGGATCAAAATCCAGGAGCTGGGCAAATAGCATGGACTTATGACGGTTGCGGTAGGCTGGCATCCCATGGCTGCCTTCTGCGCCCTTCCCCAGCCAGCAAACTCAATGGCAGGAAATGCACTCACTTAATGACTCTGTGATTTGCTCAACCGCCGTGGCAAGTAAAGGTCATTGTCAACTAAAAAAATACTCCTTTGGTCTTTTTAGCTGCCAGAAAAAGGGAGTGGGGGAAAACAAGGCATTCCTTAAATGCCTAGATATCAACTCAGCAGCCTAAAGTTGTTGGAGCATAAGACCGTTATTGGAGAGCATGATGGATGACTCTTGGAGATGGATGTGTCCCATTGGAGAAGTCACATCCAGGGGGTGGAGGAAAGACCAGGTTCAAGGGGTAAATGTATGATGTGATTGAGTATCGGCTGCATCCAGCCACGCGCCAACATGGCAACTTCTAATAAACCAATTTACTTTTCTCTGAGATGCGGCCAGAGACTTTTGATTTGAAGGAAGGCTCACTCTCAACCACCTTGCTTAGGGATGGACATTCTGGACCCCGCCATGGCCGTTAAGTCGAGGACTACCTGTCCCATAAATGTTCCCCTGGCGGCCCAAAGCCACCAAGCGGCCTTCGATGTCGGGGGGCGGGGGAGGGAAGCCAACATACGTATTTTCGCCTTGCTTCCTGGAGGGCGTCCGACTCCTCCAGTTTCTTCGCTTCGTCTCGGAATTTCTTGATGCTCTCCTTCATCTCTTTGTTTTTGGCCAGCTCCTGCTTGATGTTCTCTACGAAGCCAGATATAAAACCTTTCCGATGGCCCGAGGAAGAACATCTAGACTAAAGAAAAGGTCACAATTACACCTTGAAGCATGAAGGCGGGCCTGCCTCATGCTGCGATGACCCAAAGGGGCATAGCACAAAGGCAACACAGTCAGATAATCAATAAGGATCCCTTTAATACATACAACTTTGCCCCCAATGTCCAGGTTACCATCAGGCTGGAGAAAAACTCTTCCAGGAACAGCCTTTAAATGGAGGAAACTCAATCCAAAACAAGATACATACAGACTGTGACTAAAAATCCACACAAATCACAGTGAAGTAATTAGCTTGACAAGGCAGGAGAAGGAATTGCAGACTTGAAAGCACGGCAAAACTCACACAGTTGGGAAGACGCCAGGAACACAGAAAAGCCTCAACAATACCAGATAATTCATGATTTGCTCCTAACAACTTGCTGTGCACAGCTTCCCTTTTTAAACACTGTGTTCCCAGCTGCAGCTAACGAAGGGAATCAGGGCCCTTTCCTCACCCATACGCCATGCAACTCACATTGCTCCCTTCTCCATTCCTCCCTGTGTGCCCTGGGATGAAGAGGGGATGGGCCTGGGTCTTTCTCTGAACTCCCTCTCCCTTGTTCTATTTCCCCCTGCTCTGCCCAGCCAGACTTTGCCCTTCCCCAGCTTCCTTCACAGCCAATGGAGCCACACTCCCACTCCGTCAGCTGTTTGGCCTACCCCTCTGAACCAGATTCCAACAGGGACATGACACGTGCACTCAGTGGCACCCACTGCCCAAGGCCTATGGCTCAAGATGGGTTTTCCACGGAGAAACATCTCAGCTCCAATGGTCAGCAACGATTCTCCATCCCCCAGGCCCTGGTTGTCCCAAAGGTGCTTTTTTTTTTCTTCTTCCAGGAGGCAAGAAGAAAAAAAAATTTTTTTTTCTTTCGAGATGTTTCGCTTCTCATCCAAGAAGCCTCTTCAGCTCCGACTGGATGGTAGGGAATGGAAGGATTTAAAGCTGGTCATTTGAGAGGATCGTTGAGGCCACCTGGAGGCTCATCTGTGTCCTCGGGATCATTTGAGGAGTGTAGATGGGTGTGGAGCCTTCTTTGAAACGCTGATGACATCATGTCTCCAGTTTACAGCAAAGTCAGTTCACTAGTTCCAAGAAGGCTCCACCCCCATTGGCACCATTCAAGTGACCCTGAGGACACAAATAAATCTCCCAGTGGCCTCAATGACTCACTAAAAGAATGCAAATGACCAGTTTTGTCTGCAAGGAGTGTAAATCCTTCCATTCCCCACCATTCAGTCAGAGCTGAAGAAGCTTCTTGAATGAGAAGCGAAACATCTTCAAAGAAAAGCCAGAAGGTCCAGTTGCCTCCTGAAAAAGCACTTTTGGGATGAGATACAAATGAATAAATAAAACTGCTTGAAGAAAGGATGGTTTGTCTGTCACAATTCCAATCCACCTCCCTCCCTCCCTTAATCTCTCAAACCTATGTCATTGCCAAGTAGTTTTGAATTGTCTTAACAGACATATGTTCCTACTTCCATTTTAAATTTGATCAGATCACTGACAGTTGGCATCCTGCCTACTTCCTGAAATTCTTGTCTTGTTGGCTGATTTGGAACTTGCAGTTTAAAGCAGTTATATTTTAGCTTTAGTTTACTTTACTTTATTGTCATTGCACCTCATACAACAAAATCAAATACCATCTTCAGTTTACATTATGACTATGAAAATACACACATCCTTCACATTCTGTACATTGAACTGAAAACCCCTGATATTGCATTAATATTGCACTATACAGAAAATTCAATAGAGTTCTTGCCAGGATGGAGACCAAAACAGAAGAATATTAAAAAGAGATGGGCAGATCTGTTCCATGGGTTGATTCTTCTCCCTGTCAGAAAGTTTCTCCTTATTTCCAGGTTGAATCTCTCCTTGTTCTGTTTCCATCCATTATTCCTTGTCTGGCCTTCGGGTGCCTTGGAAAATAGCTGGATCCCCCTCCTCCGCTTCTCTGTGGCAGCCCCTCACATATTGGAAGACTGCTCATCAAGATTTAAGCTTTTACACGACAAATTAGCTGTAATTTTTTTTTCTCACGATTGACATTTATACACCCAAACTAGACTGTGTTGTTTCTCTGTGTCATATAATAATACGGTATATGTGGGTATGTGCGTAATCTTTTTTTAAAATTATTTATATTTTCATCATGTAGATGTAGTATCTATTAAGAGGTGGTGACCCTTTGGGAGCTGCAGGCAATGAAATTTCATTTTAACGCATGCCGATTAAAGTGACAACAAAGTTATTCTAAGTCCAATGTTTATTTTAAGAGAGAAGGAGTATCTGAATTTAAGCTGTTTATAGCCTGTCTTTCTTGCTAAGGGAATATTCACCCAAATCCTCTCTTTTGTTTCCAAGAACTAATGACCTCTGTTTGCAAGGATACTCAGGGAACTTCCACCCTGACAAATCTCAGGAAGGAAGACAGATTTAACTAAATCTCTTGCCACCATTTTATCTGCTTACCCTCCTTTGAAAACCATCTAAGGACAGCTTCTTTCAGGCAGAGGAACAAATCAACAGAGAAGCAAGACAACATTTCATTTACAAACCACCTGATGGCCTCTATGCACTGAATCCAAAATTAAAAGATTAAAAAGTGTCCCATTTCAGATGGCTGTACACAAAGAAAAACGAAAGGAATAAGGCGAGAAGAGAAAACCCAGTTATCCTCAGAGCTAACAAATAGGACAAGTCATTCATAAAACATGATATTAATTTTCAATAAAATCACGTTGGCCTCTCCTCTTCAGCCGATGACCAGAGCCCCTCTCCAGCTCCACAACCGAGAGAATAATTTTATTCCTACCTTAATTTTGTATTCTCCTTTTGTGTTTTCTATTCCTCCTTTCATTTTTGCCCTTAGAGTAAGCCAGATGATTGGGGGGGAAAGGCTGACTTTGTAATCTGCTTAGAGAGGGCTATAAAACGCTATAAAGCGGTATATAAAACTGCTTTTGCTATTGCTATTCTTTCCCTCTCCCTCTTTCTGTCCCTCTCTCCTTCCTTCCCTTCTTTTTCTCCATTTTTTTCACTTTCCCGCTTCCTCCACCTCTTATTTGCCTTTTTCTCGTGCTCTTCTTTCCTCTTTCTCCTTTTCCTTCTTTCTCCTGTAAGAGCCATGGTAGTGCAGTGATGAGTATGCAGCA
Source organism: Laticauda colubrina (assembly GCA_015471245.1). Classification (NCBI taxonomy): domain Eukaryota; kingdom Metazoa; phylum Chordata; class Lepidosauria; order Squamata; family Elapidae; genus Laticauda; species Laticauda colubrina. Next base: position 1,281,666 of record BLBF01000091.1, on the reverse strand, counting down.
TTGCAGGCTAACTCACTGCTCACTGACAGGAGTTCGACTCAGCCTTCCATCCTTCAGTAAAGTGAGTACCCAGACTGTTGGGGGTGATTTGTTGACTCTGTAAACTGCTTAGAGAGGGCTGTAAAAGGACTGTGAAGTGGTATATAAGTCTAAAGAGGGAGGGAGGGAGGGAGGGAGGGAGGAAATGAAGGGAGGAAGAGAGAAAAGGAAGGAAGGAAGGAAGGAAGGAAGGAAGGAAGGAAGGAAGGAAGGAAGGAAGGAAGGAA
>BLBF01000091.1:1245845-1278645 GCA_015471245.1 Laticauda colubrina | reverse complement strand
AATTCTGGGAGTTGAAGTCCACAGGTCTTCCAGTGATCAGGTTTGGATATGCTGGCTGGGGAATTCTGTAAGTCCACGGGCCTTCCCTCCCAGCAACTGAGATACACCAGCGGGCGGGAAGCATCTTCGGGAGCATCTCTTGCACGGAAGGCGAGGCCTCCAGTCAGGAAAAGCTCCCGAGGCCCACCCGTCAAGGGACGCGTGTCCTGACCTCAGAAATTCGGGGACCGGTCGTACGTGGCGCTTGTTCGGGGATTCAACCGCTTCAGGACTCTCAGCCGCAACAATCCCCCCCAAAACCCCTTCGGACCCCCGGCCTGCAAGTGCCTTCCCCGAGCGGCGGCCCGCTGGCTTCAGCCCAGGCAACCTCGGCCTGGCGTGGCCGAAGAGCCTCCTCCCCCGTCCCGGCTGACAGGAAACCCCCCACCCCGCTTTCCTTCCTCACCCCCCCCCGACCCCGGGGGGCCCCCCGCCCGGCTTACCCGGCAGCCCCAGGACGCGACCGCCGCCATCTTCGCCAAGGAAGCCTGGTGGGCAAGGAGCCCGGCGACGCACGGTGATGATGTCGTGGCGCGACGGGCGGCATGCTGTCGCCTCAGGCCTGCCGCGCAGGCGCAGAAAGGCACGTGGAAGCAAGCACGTGGCAGCAAGCACGTGGCTTTCCGAATTTGCTGACTGGAATGGTTTATTGGGGGGGAGGACTCGGTGCGCCCCCCCCCAACAGGACCCCCCTTTCCTGGCTTAGCCCCCCCGATCCTGTGCGGGTGAGCGGCTTGGACCCCCTGGACCCTCTTTTTGGGGCTCCCCGAACAGGCCAGGGGCAAGGGGCTTCAGCTGCGTACCGCAGAAAGGCCAAGGGTTTCCCCCAGGCTGGCTCCGGCCAAGGCCCCGCCGCCCACAAGCCGCCCAGAGTCCCCCTTGGAGGGAAGATGAGGAGGGGAGAAAGGGGGAGAAAGAAAAAGGATAAAGGAGGGGAGGGAAAGAGGCAGTGAAGAAAAAGGGAGGTAGGGAAGAGATCGGAAGAGGGGGAAAAAGATGGGAGGGAGGCAGAGAAATGAAGGGAAGAAAGATGAAGGGAGATACAGGTAGTTCTCTTCATAGGGAGGGAGAAGGAAGAAAAAGGAAGGAAGGAAAGAGAAAGAAAGAGAGAGAGAGAGAGAAAGAAAGGAAGGAAGGAAGGAAGGAAGGAAGGAAGGAAGGAAGGAAGGAAGGAAGAAGAGCTTCTGGCTTTCCTAATTCTCAGCCATCCTGGGAATGGAGCTACAGCTGCCCAAACAGCACAGATAAATTGATTTCTGGTTCTGAGTCCAAGTGGGACAACAGCCCCCAAATACAGGTAGGGCTCCAACTTACAACCGTTTATTTAGGGACTGTTCAAAGTTACTAAAAAAATAACTTTTTTCAAAGCCCCACCCCCCAAAAAAGTGACTTATGCCCAGTTTCGACAGGCCCATTGCCGCATCCCCAGGGTCACGTGATCAAAAGTCAGATGCTTGGCAAACTGACTCGTATTTACGACGGTCCCAAGAGGCCCCGAGGTCACACGACTCCCCTCTTGCCATCTTCTGGCAAGCAAAAAGTCCACAGGGAAGCTGGGTTCGCTTCACAACGAATCCGGTTATTAACTCCTCAACTGCAGCGATCCACTTAACAACAGTGGGCAAGGTAGGTCGTAAAAGGGCCCAAAAGCTGCTTAACAACTGCCTCGCTTAGCGGCAGACATTCTGGGCTCAATTGTGGCCATTAAGTCGAGGACCTGTACTAGGGATAAGAGTTTGATAGCTGCAAGGGACCTTTCGAGAGGGCCAGAGTCCCATGCCAAGGGAGTTAAAAAGTCAGGCAGGACTTTTTAAAAAAATTATAAATTATTGTTCTTTAATCTCTTTATGACCTGTAAGGAGGCATATAAATTTAATAAATAAGAAGTATAAAGTCCCACCATCCCGCAAAAGACTGGACAAGCGAGAGAAAGGTTAAGTCACAAAGAAACATCTTTAATGTCGACAAGATTTCATACGGTTTTGGTTGGACTGTGGTTCTATTCACACACGTTTTCCAAACACTTCTGGTCTGCCAAAGGTTCCAAACAAGCTATTTTCCAAAAGAGAATAGGTAACACAATGATCAGGACTAGTTTTTCCCCACCCTCCAAAAAAGAGATTTTCCACAAGATTCTTTCACCAGTCAGGAACTGGGCAAAGAAGTGAAAGCCAACAGTTCCTTTGGGGGGGGAGGGGGGGGAGGGAGATAGGGATATGGAATTACTTCAAGACACAATGTAAAATGGGTTGTTTGGTTTGGTTTTTTCTTTCTTCAATTCAATAAGGTGGCATCGCGACAAAAAAGAACCAGAATTCTGCAAGTTTAAACGGTTTAAAAAAACTATCTCAAAAAAAAAATAAAAATAAAAAGAGAGGTAAAGACAAACAAAACATGAAAAGAAGAAGAAAGGGAAAAAAAAAAAAAAGCTGTGCCCTATTTTTAAAAGGGAATTATTTAAAATGACTTCCAGAGAGCAGCAGAGCTACTATCTTTGCCAGTCTTACATCTGGGCAGATTTGTTTAAAAAGAGGAAAAAAAAAACAACCCACCATAAACAAGAAAGAATTACAAATCTAGACCCCCTCCCCACCCCACTTCCCCCATAGCATTAAAAAAAAAAAAAAAAGGAAGGGTGGGCTTTTTAAGCATTCCGGTCAATCCGGACATCGATTTCTCGGCCACGGAGCTGAATGCCGTTCATCATCCGGCAGGCTCGCTCGGCCACCTCGGGAGATTCGAACCGGACCACTCCACAGCCTTTGGACTTCCCGTTCTCCATTTTGATGTCGGCGTACAGCACGTGCCCTGCAAGGGAATCCGTCGGCCGTCGTTCGGTCTCTAGGGTGTGCTTCTTCCCCCCCCCCCCCTTTTCTTTCAAACACCCCAACTTGGTTCCCAAGCTTCGAAATCCTGAGTGCCCTCCCTGAGCTTGGCGGTTTTTCCGGCAGACGTTTCATTACCCAACGAGGGAACATCATCCGTGCTAGAAGGGAAGGGCGTGGGTTGGAGGAGGGCTGTGGGATCCTTGGTGTTCTCTGAGCTTGGTGGTATTCTGGCAGACATTTCATGACCCATTTCATGACCCAAACTAGGCAACGTCCTCCGTGCGCGTCATTCCACAGAGCAGAAGAGACCAGTAAAACAGGAGTCCCCAACCTCTGGTCCATGGAAGTGCCGGGCGAGTGAGCACACCCCCACTTGCGCGAGCAGACGGCAAACCCATGTGCTTGCGCAGACCCATCTCCCCCCTCCCCCGTCTGCAAGGCCGGAAAGGTCGGGGAACTCTGCATTCTGCTATAAAAGGACCAGACTTATCTGTTGTGGCCTGCCAGCTGCCAGCAGAGCTGGCGGCAGAATCGGACGATGAGGCGGGAGGAACTTGGGCCTTGTTCCTCCTTGGGGGAGGAACTTGGGCCAGTGCTGGAGCCTGGGATGGAGGCAGAGATAGAGCCAGGGCTGTCCGACATTTCCCAGCCACCGGAGAGGAACTGCCTTCAGAGATTGGTATGAGTGAGGAGGAAGAGCAGCTGGGGCCTATTCCAGACGCACATATGTGCAGAGTTGTTAGGAGAGGGGAACAGCGGAGGGTCAAGGAGTCGACTCGGGAAGCAAAGCACACGTGGACGCTGAATGGCCCCTCCCAGGCTGGGGAATAAATAGAGGGAAAGGGGAGTGGTTGTCGGAGGAGACAAGAGTTTGTCTTTCTGAAGATTTTGCTCATTATGTTTCGTGGCAGAGACTGTTTGACAGAACTTAATTTGCAATCTTTTGGTGGCCTTGCAGTTGTTGCAAGGAACTGATAAGGTCTGTTGCTGCCATTAATTGCTGGACTTTTCGGTGGGTGAATGCCATTAATTTACAAGAGGTAAATAAAAAGGAGTTTTTTTGTGACAAGGAGTCTGTTTCTTCCTCCTGCTAAGGCTGGGTCAGAACGCTATCATCATCTTACCAACAGTCAAAAGCCAAACACTAGCACTGGTGACATTACCTAGTCGGGTCATGAAACATCTGTAAGATACCACTGTGTCCTCCTCCTCCTCCCCCTCCCCAAAACCCCCTCCCTTCTCGCACCGATGATGTTCCCTAGTTTGGGTCATGAAATGTCTGCAAGAAAACAAGCAAGCTCAGAGAGCAACGAAGAGACCTCATGCCAACCCTGAGCTACAAATATCCTCCTTTCTTAACCTGTACTTGTTCATTCCATTTGTTTGCCACCCGTCTCATTTTGAAGCGATTCTTGGGTGGCAAAGAAATGTCAGCGGCCGCTTTCAATGCAAAAGGCCACCAGGTTCGTCTTTCCTCCACATATTCCATTCCGGGCTGAACGCGTTTCAGGTGGAATTGGGGAGAACAAAACAGCTTTCCTTCCACCGCTTGCAGCACGTGTGCAGAGTGCAGAGTTGGGCTGCCTCGGGCCGCTTGGTTCTCTGCAAGGAGCAGCCGCTTGCTCTTCCGTCTTTCCTAACGAGCCCAGCATTGTCCCCCTTCGTGGCTTCCAAGAGTCTGCGCGAGCGACTTACCGCATTCGTTGAACTTGTCCTTCAGCATTTTCCACGTAAAGTCAAAAGGGAGCTGGAGAGAACAGAGACAAGACTCACCAAGTCATCCCCACTGTGGTTTCCCCCTCACCCAGGTAGGAAGCAAGCCTCAGGCTGGGCCGCAAATCCCATCGAGAGCCCCCCTCCTCCCTTGGGTCAGGGGTCTGCTGCTGTCGCCCAAGTCCACTTGAAGGCGTAACATGCTTTGAGGTTGGGGTGGAAGGAAATGGGGACACCAGAAAGAGGGCAATTCGAACTGGATCGCCCGCACCCCTACCCCACCCCCACTAGCTCAACTCACGTTTCTCACAAAAATCTGGCAAGCCTTCCTGGCCACTCCGGCGGCGGCAGCCACGGGCCCTCCGGTTCCCAGGGCGCTGGTGAAGTTTCCGGCCGCAAAGTTCCCGCGCTCCATGTCCATGGTCCTCTCGAAGGTGCTCCCCAAGGGCAGCCCTATCCTGTCTAGGCCCGCCCCCATGCCCTGGCTCAAGGCCGGCCCCATGCGGTCCATGCTGTTGGCAGCCGCGCCCATGCGGTCCAGCCCCATGCGGTCCAGGGGGGCCGCCAGTCGGTCCAGCCCCATGCGGTCCATGGGGGCCGCTCCGAGGCGGTCCAGCCCAGCCGGCATCCTATCCATCACGGGGCCCATCCCTGCCGGGACCATACGGTCCAAGCCCAGGCCCATGCGATCGACCCCGCTGCCCATCCTGTCCATGGCGCTGCCCACGCGGTCGAGGGTGGAGCCCATGCGGTCCAGGCCGAAGCCCAGGCCAGCCCCCATCCGGTCCATCCCGGGGCCCATGCGGTCGATACTGGAGGCCAGGTGGTCTAAGCCCAAGGGGGCCATGCGGTCGATGCCTGAGCCCATCCTATCTACTCCGGAGCCCATGCGGTCCAGCACTAGCCCCATGCGGTCCATCTCGGAACCCACGCGCTCGATCCCGTGGCCCAGGCCACTGGGGAGCCTGTCAATGCTGCTGGCCATGCGGTCCAGTCCTGGGGCCATCCGGTCAATGGCTGGGATCGTGGCGCCACCACCGCCACCCCCTGGGGGGGGAAAGAGAAGGAGGCGGCTCTCAGTCCCGGCAGGAAAAAGCCCTCCCTCACCCTTGATTCCCCAGGAACCCCCCACCCCACCCTCCATCCACCCATCTCCCCTTGTAGGCTCGGTCTCTTCAATCTCCTTTTGCCTGCTGGGGGGATGAAGGTGGGCTCCCACCCCTGGCAGAAAGGCCCCGACTGTCAAAACAAGGCCTCTCCCACCACAGGTAGCCCTCGACTTATGACCACAGTGGAACACACACACCCTAAAATTGTCGCTGAGTGAGACCTTGGTCAATTTGGTCCCATTTTACCACTTTTCTCCCTTGCCAAAGCAATCCCCACTGTTGTTAACTGAATCTGGCTTTGTAAGAAAGTGGAAAAAGGGGATGATCACCTGACACAAACACACCCCTGCCTGGTGGGGTGCTGCAACTGTCGTAAATGTGAGTCGGTGGCCAAGCACCTGTTTTGATCATGTGACCACGGGAGATGCTGCAACGGTCATTAAGTGTGAAAAACGGCCATAAGTTGCTTTTTTTAATGCTGTGTTAATTTCGGTCATTGAAGGAATTGTTAAGTCCAGGACAACCAGTGCAGTTCGTTGAGTGGCCATTCAAAGTTATGACAACACTGGAGAAAAGTGACTTATGGCCATTTTTCATACCTACAACAGTTGCATCTTTGGTTCACTGACTCACATTTATGACAATCGCAGTGCCCTGGGGGGGCTGTCGCCCTTTTGGCGACCTTCTAAAAAAACGCAGTCAATAGGGAAGCCAGATACACGGAATAACAAGTGTTCCTCACTTAACACCTGCAGTGATTCACTCAACAACTGTGGCAAGAAAATCATAAACTGGGGTAAAGCTCATTTAACAAAGGCTCCCTCCCTCCTCTCTCCTTCCTTCCTCCCTCCCCTCCCTCAGCTCCTTCTGAGAAACCTGCCATTCCTCCTCCCGTGGAAAGCCTCAGGGAAACCCTAGCTAAGCATGTGATGCTCAGCTCTGACCCTTCCTGCACTCACACTCCCCTCCCTCTACACTCCGGGGGCAGAGTCCGGGTGACGTACCTATGCCTCTCTCCAGAGTGTCTCCAAAACTACGGGGCATCCCCATTTCATTTCTCGGGAAGTCTCTTTCGAATCCCCCTCCGATGGCACGGTCCATTTCTGGAAGACAGACAGGAAATCAAAGCCTCCAGCTCGGGGGAACGGGGGGGGGGGGGGCGAAAAAACGAACCGAGGCCCCCCCCCAGCGTTAGAGCGGGGCGGGTGGGAGCCGCAGCCACCTCAGCACACCACGGTCCTCTCAGCTGGCCTCCCCCCCCCCCCACCCCATTCACAGGAAGGCATCTCCACCCACACATTCAAACCCAGCCTGTCTAGATCCCATACAAAGGAACATCCCGCCTTGGATCTTGTGCTTACAAAACAGAGGCCGCTAAGAATCCTTTCGGGCAAAGAGCAATGGAACTGTCCTTCAGTAAGGACCATCGTCCTATCCATCACGGTTAGGAACTTGGGACAGTTGTAAATGACATCGTTTTGCAGCGGTTGTTAAATGGAACAGTGTGGTTGTTAAACAAACCAATGGTTTGCAGTGGGCCTATTCCCCCCCCCCCAAAAAAAAAAACCCCACCAGTTTTTTTTTTGGCAAAATCATAGAAGAGAAAAGAGAAGGGAAGGGAAGGGAAGGGAAGGGAAGGGAAGGGAAGGGAAGGGAAGGGAAGGGAAGGGAAGGGAAGAGAAGAGAAGAGAAGAGAAGAGAAGAGAAGAGAGAAGAGAAGAGAGGAGTTGGAAGGGACCTTTGAGGTCTTCTAGTCCAACCTCCTGCTTAGGCAGGAAACCCTACACCACTTCAGACAAATGGTTGTCCAATATCTTCTTGAAAACTTCCAGTGTTGGAGCCTTCACAACTTCTGGAGGCAAGTTGTTCCACTGGTTAATTGATCTCACTGTCAGGAAATTTATCCTTGGTTGTACGTTGCTCCTCTCCTTGATGAGTTTCAAGGAGAGAATCGTTTACACATCGTTGTAAAACAGAATCGTGTGAACGCAGAAAAAAACAGCCATAAATGTGGCCCGGTTGCAAAGCATCCAAAGTGCAGTCACATGATTGTGGGGAACTGCCGGAACTTGGAATCTGGCCTGCAAGTTCACCTGAGATAGATCATCGAAGCTTCTGTCGCTAAGTCTACACTCACTGGTGTTCCCATAGAACTGTGAGCTGAAATGCACCTGGAATCTCCATATTTCTTTAGGAGAAATCAGTAATTCTTATGTCTGGGGATTTCTCCATCATTCAGGTCAAGGTTGTCCCAAAGGTGCCTTTTCAAGAGGCAACTGGTCATTTGCATCCTTTTGGAGAGTTGTTAAGGCCACCTGGAGGTTTGTCTGTGTCCTCGGGGTCACCTGAGTGGTGCAAATGGGGGTGGAGCCTTCTTGGAACCGCTGACGATATCACCTATCTCCGGTCTACAACAGGGTCCTTTCAAGCAGTTCCAAGGTGACCCTGAGGACACAGATGGACCTCCAAGTGGCCTCAACAACTTTCTCAAAGGATGCAAATGACCAGCTGTCTGCAAGGAGTATAAATCCTTCCATTCCCCAGGAAGCAACTGGACTTTGTTTTTCCTTTGAAGAGGTTTCGCTTCTCCTCCAAGAAGCTTCTTCAGCTCTGACTGGATAGTGGGGAATGGAAGGATTTATACTCCTTCCAGACAGCTGGTCATTTGCATCCTTTTTGGAGAGTCATTGAGGTCACTTTGCCTGTATCCTCAAGGTCACAGGACTACAGGAATTCAGTTGACCCTCAGGTCACAGGTAAACTGCCAAATGGAGCCTTCTTTAACTGCTGAATGGACTGTGTTGTAGACTGAAGACAGAGGATGTCATCAGCAGTTACAAGAAGGCTCCTCCTCTGTTTGCACCACTTAGGACACAGACAAACCTCCAGGTGGGCTCAAGGACTCTCTAAAAAGGTTGCAAATGACCACCTGTCTGCAAGAAGTATAAATCCTTCCAATTTCCAACATCCAGTCAGAACCGAGGAAGCTTTTCAGATGAGAAGCTAAACTTCTTCAAAGAAAAGCCAGTTGCCTCTTGAAAAAGCATCTTTGGGTCAGTAATTCCTTCTTCAGCAGAAAAGCCTAGCAGGATGAAAAGCGTTCAGATGGAAGTATCTAGTCTATCAGGTCGATCCCAACTGACAGACATTAAAACAAATGGCCTACAAACACATGTCCCTCTTCCATTTGCCTTCAGTAGCTGCTAGCCAGGAATTACATAGCCTTAGGACTACTGCCACAGGTGTGTCTCACTGGGATGCATGCGCACAGGTGCAAAAGGAAGACAGCAACTGACGACTTAAGGCTGCAAGCTTCTTACCACTCATCCGGCCGAGGTTCATTCCGGAAGGAAAACGGCCCAGGCTCTCCATTCCAGTGAAAGGACCCTCCATCCCTGAAACAGAAGCATCGCTGTTCAGCTCCCGCTTTGGAAGACTGCAAATTGGCACGCGTGGTGAAATCAGGAGATTTTATATGCCCTATTTCTTGCGCTTATTAATAATACGTGCAGTGGCTCACCTGGCCTTCTCAGCCAGACCAAGAAATCATCCAAGGGCCTCTGAAGCGGAACTGAGAGAGGAACTGAGGGCAATTGGCTTCCTGGACCAAGCCAGACTGGCAGAAGGTGCTGAGATCCTGATGGTGCTGACCCTCCCTAGGGCTGCGAATGGTAAAGCGATGGCCCCGTGCCCAAACAGTGAATGCTCATGGCTAATTTTATGGGGTGCAATGCAAGAGGCCGGCTTTATCGAGTGGTGCAGTGACGTAGAGGTGGAGCACTTGCCTCACAATCAGGAGGCTGCGAGTTCGATCCTAGGGAGAGGCAGATAATCTCTCTCTCTCTGTGCTGGACAAAACTCCGCATTGGCAACAGGACGGGCACCCGGCCAGTAAAACGCTCCGCTAGCTCCATTCAGTTGCCCAGACTCCACCCCAATGCAAAGGATTATGGGTTTGTTAAAAGAAGAAGAATGCAAGAGTCTGGCTTTCCAATTTAGTTGTCAGTTACTACGGAAGATTCTGGATGATCTTAGATCATTGTCAAAGTCTCCATTGCAGACTTCCTCCAGCTGCGGTACTTACCTCCCATTTTATTCATTCCAAAGCCCAAGCCTTCGATACCCATCCCTAAGAATTTAAAAAAAAAAGTGTTTGTGAATGCGCGTAAGAGCAGAACACATTAAAAGAAGCGACCCTGGCACAATGGTTAGAAGGCAGCACTGCAGGTGAATTCTGCTGCCTGCTCATTATTGTTTTTTTCCAGGTATTCTTCCCCCCTTTCTTCTACACTACCGTGGATATTTTAAAATAAGCATTTATTTAAAGTATTGCAAACTAACTATTCACTGCCAGCAGTCCGATTCTGACCAACTTGAGGTTGACTCGGCTTTCTATCTTTCTGAGGTCAGTAAAATGAGGATCCAGATTGTTGGGGGCAAATATGCTGACTCTGTAAACCACTTAGAGAGGGCTGTAAAACTACGAACCGGTATACAGGTAGTTCATTTAGTGACTATTACAGCAGTTCACTTAGTGACTGTTTGAAGTTACAATGGCACTGAAAAAAGTGACTACGGCCATCTTTCAGACTTACGACCGTTGCAGCATCCCCATGATTATGTGGTTTACATTCGGATGCAACTGACTCACATTTATGATGGTTGCAATGGCTGGGGGAAGGGGGGTCTCGGTGACCCCTTTTGCTATGTTCTTGACAAGCAAAGTCAATGGGGGAAATCAGATTCACTTCACAAACATGTTACTTAATTTTAACAACTGCAGTGATTCACTTAACAAATGAGGCAAGGAAAGTCGTAAAATGGGACAAAACTCCCTTAACAATTTTTTAGCCAGCACCAAAAAATTTTGGGCTCCCTTGTAGGTCGTTCAGGTCTACCTGTATGAATCGAAGTGCTATTGCTCCTTCTGATTTGGAGCCTGTCTGTGGGGAGGCAAGCAGCCTCAAACTGGCATCCAGCCGGGGGCTGCCCCAAAAGAAAAGCTTTCCAACCCCAAGGGGCACCTGGGAGACTCCCAAACAGGCCAGGAAGGCAAAAGAGAGAAGAAAATTTACGTTGTGACTAACAATTGAGGAAGGAGAAAAACAAATACATAGTAGCAGGATTCCAGTATTTGAGGGGCTGCCCCAAAGGGGGTCAATTTATTTTCCAAAGCACCTGAAAGCAGGACAAGAAACAATGGTTGGAAATTAATCAAAGAGTGAAGCAACTTGGAATGAAGGAGAAACTTTCTAAGAGGGAGGACAATTAATCAGAGGAACAACTGTCTATTAATGAAAGAAGCTTGCCCTCAGAAGTTGTAGGTGCTCCATCACTGGAGGTTTTTAAGGAGAGACCAGAGTGCCACCTGAGTGTCTGAAATGGCGTAGGATCTCCTGCTTAAACAGGGGGCTGGACAAAAGTGGGGGAACCTCCAAAAGTGAAGGGACCTCCAAAGCCCCTTCCCGCTCTATTCTGATTCTGACCCCAAAAGCAAGCAGATGACTCACCTCCAGGGCCAAGGTTGCCCATGGCCAGGCCTTTGTTCAGGTGATTGGCATCGATCGGTATTCCTCCCGGCCCCAGTCCCATGCCAATTCCCCCAAGGCCATCTGCAACAATGACGGACAATGGAGAATCAATGTTTGTTTCTCATTTAGGTAATAAACAGCTAATAGTTGTCCCAAAGGTGCTTTTTCAGGAGGCAACTGACCTGGATGGCTGAGAATCTCTACAGACATTTAGCTACACAATTTGGGATGAACACCCTTGGAATGGTGTTGGAGTAGGAATGGATTCCCAGAGGAAAAAATTGCACACTATAGGAACCAGGAGCACTACATGGGCGACCCTGAGGACACAAATATACTTTCAAGTGGCCTCAATGACCCTCTAAAAGGATGCTATGACCAGCTGTCTGCAAGGAGTATCAATCCTTCCATTCCCCACCATCCAATAAAAACTGAAGAAGCTTCTTGGAGGAGAAGCACACACACGCACACACACACTTTTTTTTAAACACCTTCCTGTAGACTCCCCTGATGTGAATTTTAAAGAAAGTAGGCACTGGATGCCACAAATATCCTGTGTTCTATTCACTGTTGAAGGCAGCACGAACTACTGTCCGGAGCTCCTCTTGTGAGGGAGATGGGTGGTTAAAAAATACAAAAACAGACAAGAAGCCATATCACAACATTAAAAGTTATGTGGGGATCCTTGTTCTCTGAGGTGGCTTGTTTCCTTGCACTGGTCATGTTACCTAATTTGGGCAATGCAACTTCTGCAAGGAAAAAAAGAGAATGCCAATGACCACACAAGTTCAACCCTGAGTTACAAAATTGTTCTTTCCTATCAATTAAAAAAGCTGTGTTGTGTGTATCCTCAGGCAGGTCCAGCTGCTTTCTGCAAGTTGTCAACTCCTTCCCATGTCTCCGGAGACACTCTAGGAACAAATCCAGCTTTGTCTCCTTCTTCAGATTTGGTTTCAAGACACTTTCGAACAAATTAATCCCAAAGCTCGCAAGCAACACCCAACGCTCTAGTGTCCATGGGGTGCCCCAAAGACCCCACCCCTTCTCTGAGTTGCAAAGCGGCTGCCTGCTTCAAAATGTATCCTGCCTAGTAGGCTCCTCAGCTACAGGCAGGAAATGAATCTAATAGATTTTTGCAAAAAAAAAAAAAAAATCTTCCATCAACCACCCAATCTCTCCAGCCCAACCAGGTGTTGGGGCCTCCAGCAGCTGAATCAGAGGAGGTGGTGGCGGCACGGGAGTCAGGGTCAGTATCAACGCAATCTGAGAGCTCCAAAGGGGAAGAGGGGGAAGCAGAGCCTGGGCTGTGAGGGAAAGTCAACAGCCCCCAGGTCTGGAGGTGGCTGATGTGGAAGAGGAGGAATAGCTGAGTCCAGTGCCTGACACGCAGAAGGCAGAGGAGAGGAGAGCAGTGGAAATCTATGAGCCAGTCCTTGGGATAGAAGAGGCACTGCTGCTAGCGAAGCCCCACCCTAGCTTTGGGGATAAAAGGCAGGGGAAGGAGATGAACAGATGTGGCAGACAACTATTCATCACCCTGCAGGACAGACTTGTTAGCCTGCGGTGAGAGAGAGCATTTTTGCTGGCGCTCCTAATAAAGGAATCATTGCTCCAACTACAGAGGGTTTGTTGTGTTTGGGGAGGTGGGTCAGAACACCAGGGGCCACTTCCCTAGCGAGCTCCGAGGACTTACGAGGAAGTTGCTGGGGCCGCTCTGGAGGGAAGAAATCCCCTTTTGGCAATGCCCGTTCATCCTGAAACATTAAAAGAGAAGCTTAATTAGGTGGTTGGGTGGAGAAGGAAGAGACCAGGAGGGGATGGGGTGTAAGCAACTCTGCCTTGCTTACCATCTTGACATGCATCGGCCTGTCGAAGAGCAGCTGCCCGTTAAACATAGCTAGGAGTTGAGTCAAGGCCTTTCAAGTCATACGTTGGTCCAACGGAGACCGCAAAAGAAGCAGCGCAACACCTTTTGTGTGCCCCTTTTTTTTCTCTGCTCAGATTCTCTTCCCCTTTCTAGGAAATGCTCTCAAGAACCTCTCCTTCGTGTTATGGTTTCATCCACTCACTGCCCCATTCTCCCAAGAGAGGCATCAGGGAGCGAGAGGAAAACATTTTTTTTTTTTATCATCACAGCTTTTATCATGGGGGCTTCGGTTCAAGAGGAGAAAAATTCTTGTTTTGGCAGAAGATGCAGCTGGTGACAGCCTGCTGACATGCCATCATCCTCTTTTAAGGACCCCGTAATCCCTTGCAGGGACTGAACGGAGCTAAGTATTTACTGGCCAGGTGCCCTTCCTGTCGCCAACGGGGAGTTATATTCAGCAGAGGATATTCTCAGAATGCAGTATTGCAGGTTAGCTCACTACTCACTGCCAGCAGCTTGATCCTGACCAGCTCAATGTTGACTCAGCCTTCTATCCTTCCAAAGTTTGTAAAAGGAGGACCCAGATTATTTGGAGCGCTGACTCTGTAAATCACTTAGAGAAGGCTGTAAAGCACCGGGAAATAGTATATAAGTCTAAGGGCTATGGCTCTTCCAGCAGGAAGTTGGAACCAATCGGGACACACGTCTCCCCACGACGGGCAGTAGGATTCAGAAGTGTTTGCATTGGCTCCTGCAACCTCCACTTCCCCATCAACTGATGGTTAGGGGCAGTTGCCAGCAATTCCAAACCAGTCTCTCAAGGAAGGCTGAACCCAACTCCCTTCCGCAGATGACCCACTCAGTTAGTTCTATCCCAAGGACACCCAAACCTTAGTCCAGTCCAAACAAAGGATACAGATAGCCTGGACAGCCTCGATGGCTTGCTCGAAGGTGACTGTGCCGATGCCCCGGCTCTTCCCATCTTTGTCTTCCAAGATGTCTGCTCGGACGACCACTCCAGCCATGCCAAAAACTTCCTTCAGCTTCTTCCAGCCAACCTTGTAATCCAGCTTGAAGGAAGAGATGGGAGTAGATGAGCAAGGAGCAACGGTGAAACGTTAACACCGGATCTTTTAAAAGGCGGCCAACCTGGGTCACACCTCAGGAACGCCACCACGGGGATTAACTGCTTGTCTGGGACACGGGTTTATTTAAGCAGGACCGAATGCCAAGGAGGGGTTGCACCCTCCCCTCACTGCCAAAGGTCACCCATTAGGGTGACTTTAAGATGGGTGGACTGACAGGCTAGGGAATTCTGGGAATTAAAAGTCCATCCATTTTGAAGTTGTCAAGAATGGGGAAACCCCGGATCAGGTCAAACCACGTGTTAAGTCTGGCAAGATTCTGTCTAAGGCCATATAAGCGAATGAAGAAATGCTCTTTGGCTGGATCGGTTTATTTTGTTCTGGGGCTTAGCCTGACCCAAACCAGAGTCTGAACCCAAATTTTCACAGATCCAGATAAGAGAGAGAGGCAGGAGTTATGCAGCCCTCCCAGATAACAGCTTGTAAAACCATGGTTTACATCTTACAACTGCGAATAAACTAAACAATAGCTTAGGGCCACATATATTATTTTGCTACAGATGGGACTCATTTCATTCCTGCCACAGAGACCAAGAAAAAAAACCAGATTTTCCTTTTGGATCCAAGGACCAAATTCTGAACACAAAACCCCCGGAGGGGTGACTTACATTGGCCACGAAAACGGTACTGCCCAGGCGGCCGGCCTGCAGGGCATGAATGATCTCATTAGGGATATTGGGGTTATTGAGAATGCTGGGCGGGATGTTAATCATGCCAGGTCCGCCTGCGCCAGGGCTAATGCCCATCCCACTCCCAGAGGCTGCCATGGCCTTCTGCACAGCTCTTCGAACATGCTCGCCGTCGGGATCCTAAAACAGGGAGGAAGACTCTTTAAGTTTCCTGCAAGACAGAGGGGAGTTCTTGGGGGGGGGGGGCGTACAGAAAGCCCACCACCACCAATTCTTTAGCCTGTGAGGTTTGCTTCGGAATCCCCCTCCCATTCAACACATGCAAGTAACAACCAAGAAAAATTTCCCAACATTTTATAATCTTAAATCGTTTTATCAAGCAATGAAGGTGACTAAGATTCCGAGTGGGGATGCTTCTTGGAGAGCCTAGTCTCCTGTGCTGGCAGTCCTTGAAGTATGTCCGCCATTACCAGAATTTCGGTCGCTAAGCAAGGAATCACGTGATCGGACCCGACCTTACAAATATTTTTCCACCAGTGTTGTTTAAGCAAATCATGTGGTTATTAGACTCACGCAGTCATAAAATGAATCCAACGACAGGCTTCTGACTACAAGGACAGGACACTGAGTCTTCTTTCACCCCTTTTCACCCCAAAAGTTAAGATGCTTCACTCGTTAGCTTTCCAGCTGGAGCAAAATTGTCCCAAAGGTGCTTTTTTTTTCAGGAGGCAACTGGACTTTCTGGTTTTTTCTTTTGAAGATGTTTCATTTCTCCTCCAAGAAGCTTCTTCAGCTCTGACTAGATGGTGGGGAAGGGAAGGATTTATACCCCTTGCAGACAAAGCTGATCATTTGCATCCTTTTAGAAAGCCTTGCAGATTTGCCTGTGTCCTCAGGAGCACCTGAGTGGTGCTCCTGGCTCCTACTCAGGTGATCCTGAGGACACAGGCAAACCTCCAGGTGGCCTCAAGGACCCTCAGAAAGCGAGCAAATGACCTACCAAAATCCTTCCATTCCCTTCCAGACAAAGCTGAAAAAGCTTCTTGGAGGAGAAGCGAAATGTTTTCAAAAGAAAAAAACGAAGTCCAGTTGCCTCCTGAAAAAGCAAGGACAACCTTTGGGACAACCATGACCTGGGTGGCTGAGAATCACTACAGATTTCCAGAGGGAGCAAAGGAAAGGAAAACAGTTTTTTCCACCCAACAAGTAAATTAAATGCAAATCCATTTTTCTTCACGTCACAAAACATGATAAAGATAAACAAAATCATCTTTGCATTTCTGAACGCAAAAACATGAAATTATCTCCCTCTGCAGGAAAGAGAATACAGACAGGTATTCCTCGACTTATAGCCCTTAGTGACCATTTGAACTTACAACAGCACTGGGGAGAAAAAAAAGATGACTATTATGGCTATTTCTCACCCTTACACAACTATTGCAGCATCCCCGTGGTCACGTGATTTACATACACTTGGCAGCTGACTCACATTCATGACGGTTGCAGTAATTCAGGGATCAACCACGTGATCCCCTTGTGCGACCTTCTGACAAGCAGAGTCGATGGGGGAAGCCAGATTTACGTAACGACGGTGGCAAAATAGGATCAAACTCACTTTTAGCCTTAATTCTGGTTGTTAAGTCCGAGGATTACCTAAACTTCAAGCTATTGTTTTGATCTCAGATGCTTCTCTCTTACTGGGGGGGGGGGGGGGGGGGGGAATTGGCTGCTCCCATTGGGGTGGCCTCGCTCCAAGCTTACCTCCTTCACCTTCAGGGGTCTCCCACTGAGGCTGTGCTTGTTCAGCACCTCTACGGCTTTTTTCATGCTCTCTTCCATCTTGAACTCAACCACCCTGCAGGCCGAAAGACATGAGGCGAGGAGGGGTGAGTCTCTCCAGGGCTAACCGGCCCGGTTCCAGCCCCAGTTCGGGGAAGGAGGGGTGGGAGGGAGGGACTTCTACTTACGCGCAGCCCTGACGATGCCGAAGAATCAGACAGGTAAATGCAAACAAGAACAGGGTTGGGAAGGCAAAGGGAACAGAAAAACAAAAGTCAGTCAAGAGTTCAGCGCAGGACAATCATTTCAGATATCTTCTCTTCCACTGGATCTTAGGATATTCAGATTACTTCTGAGGGTGCTGCTTTGGGATCATGCCCGCGAGGTCCAGGCTGCCGTTTGAACAACAGCACAACTGCTGTTCCCCTGAGCGCTGGACGCTAAGCCTACATGGCCAGGAGTGGGGGACGGGATGGGAGGGGACGCAGAAGCCATGATTGGCAGGACAGATGCCAGTTTCTCTCGGAACCTCTCGACTCTGCGAAGTCCGACGTGCCTCTAGGCCAGCCAACACCTGCTCTCTCTCTCTCTCTCTCTCTCTCTTTCACCAGCGGCCTTCGGGGAAGGTGCGTCAAGAGCCTCCCTCTGCGCTGACAAGGCCCCACCAACAGCTACGTTCGGTCTGAACATTTAAGACACGGACGGCCATAGAGAGTTCTGACATGTATACAACCTCGCTTCCACACCGAGCTTACGAAAGGCCGGCCACAAGAACCACACGGAGACATTTAAGCTAAAGGTGGGACATTGATAATGCCAGTAAGGATCCATGCTTAAGTCAGACAGCCAAACACCAAGGAGCACGGCGGCGGTAGTAGCAGCAGCAACGGCAAGGGTGCTGCTGGGTCTAAGCAGACCCCTTTCCACCTCCCTCCCTCCCTCCCCCCCCCACCCTCCACCCCCAAACCCACTGCCAACGAGAGAACCACTCTACCACATACACGCTGCCTCTGGCCCAACCTCGTTGGGGAGGGGAGGGGTTTCCACGCCGCCATCACACACATTTTGTCATGTAGTTAAAAATCCACGGAAGAAATGCTCTCAGAGACTTACCCTTGACTTTCCTTCAGCGTCCATTAAGAGCTCCACGTATGTTACCTCACCAACTACAAATGAGATTCCAGACGGTACATAGACCAAGGGAAAAAGCCAAGAAAACAAGGGGGATTTAGAACAGTCGTCAGCAACCATATGTGGAGCCTCTGCCTTATTAGAAAAAGCCCGGGAACACTCCTCCGTTGGCTAAGCAGCCGCAACTCGGCATTACGGGTGGGCAGCACATGGGTGGCACCGGAGCCCTTGATGTTGTCCTGCCCGATTGAATCGGCCGGCTGATGCCGCCTCAAGGTTGGAACACAGTGGGAAGAACCCACAGGGAGAAATTTCCTCCCCCCCCCCCCTTCTAGTTCATACTGCCAGCCTGATTTAACAGTTGTCTCTCCTGCCTCAAGGAAGAAGCCTGGTGTGCACCCAGGATTCCCTAATGACACTGTTGTTCGATCATGAAAACATTTAAAACTTATTTTATGTCTTATTCTTCTTTCTAATCTACTGGGCATCAAAATTCCATAAGTCTTCAACTTACAACAGTTCGTTTAGCGAACCGTTCAAAGTTACAACAGCAAGGAAAAAAGTGACATAGGATCGTTTTTCGCACTTCGACATTGCAGCATCCTGTGGTCAGGTGATCAAAATTCAGGTGCTTGGCAACTGACTCATATTTATGACTCCATAAACCCTTTAGAGAGGGCTGTAAAGCACTGTGAAGTGGTATATAAGTGCTATTACAGTTGCAGTGTCCTGGGGTCAAGTGATCCCCTTTTGTGACAGTCTGCTAAGCGAAGCCAGACACACTTAACAACCACGTTACAGAGCTGAAGAAGCTTCTTGGATGAGAAGGGAAAGGTCTTCAAAGAAAAAAAAAAAACAAGGAAGCCCAAGTTGCCTTTTGAAAAAAAAAAAAAAAAAAAGCACTCGTTACTAACTTAACCAATGCAGGGATTCACTTACCAGTTTTGGCAAGAAAGATTGTGAAACGCGGCCAAACTCTCTTAAATGCCTCGCTTAGCAATCAGAAATATTGGGCTCCGTTGTGGTCATAAGTCATAACGCATTTACAGGTAGCCCTTTGTGTGATGACAGTAACTGGCACCTCACAACTGTGCGTGTTCCTAAAGCAATGTGTTGTGACCGTTGCAGACGTTCCATCGCTTAAGCCAATCTTATCCAGCCATTAGGTGTGTCCTCGTGGGGTCCCCATTTGGGACCACCAGCCAGCTTCTCCGTTGACCCTCCTTTTCAGATAAGCCAACGGGGATAAGTGGCAAGTTGCAATCCTTCTGACCACAGGGATGCTGCAATCTGCAAATGCAGACACAATGACTACAAACCACAAATGAGTGGAAAGTAGGAAAAGCTAGAAGATATAAAAATATGATATACACCCTCTAGAACAGGAGTGTCAAACTCAAGGCTCGGGGCCCGAATATGGCCTATGGGGTACTTAGATCTGGCCCGCCCGTAGGCCTACACTGGAAAGAGCGAAGGACCAGCCCGTGGTGCCTCTGCCAGCAAAAAGAGAGCTCAGGAGAGCCACACATGGTCCTCCCGGGCTCCATTTTGGGCTGCAGTGGCCTCCGGAAACACTCTGCCAGTGAAAACGAACCCCAGGTGGGCCCTGTGCGGGATCCCCGATCTTGGTTTTGCTGGCAGAGGGCTGCAGGAGGCCATTGTCGCCGAAAACGGAGCCTTGATGAGTGACATTCAGCTGGCCACGCCCACCCTGTCCAATTCACCCCTGGCCCCCCAAGGTCAAACACCACCCTGATGCTGCTCTCAATGAAATTGAGTTTGACACCCCTGGTCTAGAAATTTTGGGGGGCTTTGAGACACTGGCTACCACTCTGATTGGGAGTTGCCCAGAGTTGGTTAGAAGATAGGCAATTAGATGCAATAAATAAAATACCCTTGGCTGAAGTATCTATCCAGACTGGAGCATAATAAAAACCTTAAAAGCAACAAATTGCACCCTGCCCTAAGAAATGCTGAATTTTTAATTTTTGTGAGAAATAATCTGAACTGTGTGGGTTCTTCAAATAGATTATTCTGGTCTGCCATCTGGTGAATGTTGTTGGTTTTTTTTCCACGAACGACCAGCACCCATTTTGTGTTCAAAGATTTCAGCAATGAGTATCACCTTAATTTGGCGGGCTGGGAAAACATCAAGGGACACCGGTGTAAAGTTTGAAATGGGGGAAAAAAAATAAAACAAATATGCTGCACACCTGTAATTTGGAAGTTTTCACCAACCGATGATCAGACTAGAATGCCTTTCACCGAGGGGAGAGGTCACAATTGAACATTTCAAGGCAGGCATCCATACACACACCCGTGCGAGATCTGAACAGACCACAACACTGAAGTCTCCTCAGCCGTATACTTACAGGCACCTCTGCAGTAGGATTATTACTGCGGGCTTGAATGCTCCCACAATCCTTGAGGGGTGGAAGAGCAGTCGGTAACCTTTCAGCATTGAACTGCTGCACCATACCTGAAATCCAAGGCCCTGGGTTGCTTGGAGACAACGCCCAGCAATGGCTAGCCATGTTTAGAACCGCAATGTGGGATTCTTGGAACTACTGGGACTGCCATCAAAGGACAATTGAGATTTCAGTTTGTTTCCAAAGAAGGCTGGAAGAAAACAGCTCCGTAGAGGTGCCGGTTACGCCAACCTGAGCTGTCGTCACAAACTCCGAGAACGTCGGAACCGCTAAGCTCTTGGCAGAGAGAAGGAAGCCCTTTCTCCCATTTTCCTCCTGGGGACTATCCTCAGGGGAAAACCTCTGGAGTAGGAGAACAGAGGAAACAACCCTCCCGTTGGAAAGTTGGCATCCAGTGGGATGGGGTTGTGAACTGGAAGAAGGAAAAAAAAAAAAGACCAGAAAACACCTGGCCAAGTTTGACATTGTACTGGAAGGGGTGACACTTCTATGCGCGAAGAAGGCACTCCTTTTCACCAAGATTTCTCACACAGCATTAAGAGAACTGGCATGTCCCAAAGCAACCTTCCACTCCTCGCTATAGCTAGGAGGAGAACTGGAAGTCCAATTTCTCAGGAGTGATGATGCTGCGCTTTCTGGTGCTATCAATGTCCTCCCCCCTGGGGGTGGAGGGTTTATACGCTTAATTATGAATGGCCCACACATCCCTAGGAGGGGCCGTGCATTGCATTTGCTTGCCTTGGGCTCACAATTCCTGTCAGCCATCTTTCCTCCACTTTAAGCCATAGGTACACCTTGGGCCCTAAGCACAATAATCCAAAGGCCTTGTTGTCCAGGTTTAAGTGTTTTAAGAGAGGCTCCACCAAGATTGCAACCGGCCTTCCTTTCCCACTACAAAACGAATCGGGACAGCAGCAGCTCAAGTCGTGCTGATTTTGATTTAGCATTGCCCCCACCCTACCTGCAAGATTACCATGAGGTAAATTACCAGATTACAACATTACAGGCTGGCCAAATGCCTGCCTGCCTGCCTTGGATTTCTGAAGCAGGCACAGCAGGAGCTTTGACCGAACGAAACTCAGGAACTACAGGGCGTTCCCTTTACATATTTACCAGGCCTGGGGCTGCATTGAACCCATCTTTTCTTGAGCTCACTCTTAAAACAAGCTTAGATATTCAACCAACAAGCAAGATTTCGTCAACGAGGAACTGCTGCTCTCTCCCCCTCCATGGAAATTGGATCGTCCATCCAGGAAGGCTTTCAGAGGGCTTCTGATTTTAAAAAAAAAAGAACCAAAAACCCCTCAATCTAAGCCTCTTGACGATCAGCCTCTGCTCTCCTCCCAAGAGCCCAAAGGCGCTTTTGTGCCAAACACCTGCACACCAAAGATGTATCCTGCCAGGGCACAGCCGCTAGCCAGCATGCAACGCCAGAAGCGCCTGCCTGCCCTCAGAAAACCTTTGGGGCTCAACATACTTGGCTACGGCTCCTACCCAAACCACTTCCGACCCATTCCGCATCTGCTGGATAAAAGGGAAAAAAAAGAGGTCATGAGGAAAGAGGGCAGAGGTCCGGCAGTCGGGCCCAAGCCGTGTGTGTACCTTTCTCTTTGACCAGGTCCTTCAGGTATTGCCACTTGACATCGAAGGGGATGTTGGTGATGAAGGCTCGGTATCTTTTCGAAGAAGGGCTGGGGTACGGCTCAAAGCGACTCCCTCCGCCCCTCTTGGCATTTCTTTCTTTCCTTTTCTCTGTCTGGTTGGGCCATTCGCCTTCACTGCAAACAAGGAAAGGGAGAAGACAGAGTCAGAACCCTACCTAAAACCAGGTCCAACGTTAACTCTGGAAGCCTAGCTAGGAACAGCCGCATGACATGCTTGGCCAAGCAATGTGACACTAAACCAGAGTTGTCAACCTCAAGGCCTGAGGGCCGGATCTGGCGCATAGATCTGGCCTGTAGGGCCAGCCTGGAAACAGCAAAGGACCAGCCCGCGGTGCCTCTGTCAGAGAAAACGGAGTCCTCCCCTCCATTTTTTCTGCAGTTGGCTGCAGAAGAGTGGGCACGCACAGCCCCCTGGGCTCCATTTTTGCTGGCTGAGGGCTAGCAAAACAAACTAAAAACAAAAGTAGAAACGTTTCCCCTTTTGTATTTGAGCACGCAAGAAGGTACAGGAAAAGAGAAAGAGGAAAGCAAGGAGAGAGCAAGGAAGGAAAAAGCAGGAAAGAGGGGGAAGGAAGAAAGGAAGATGGTTATGAGAGTGAGGGAGGGTCCCAGGGCTGACCAGCACAGGTGCCCCCAACACGAGTATAGTCAAGCTGGCCACACTCACTATAGCCACACCCTCAATCATGCCCTCCCCCCCAGGTCAAACACAACCCTGATACAGCTCTCAATGAAAGAGATTGACACCCCTGCACTAAACCCTGATTCTAACAGCAAGACAGGATAGCCTGGTTCATTGTACTCAAAATCACAGCAATCGCACAGTGTGTAAACTGACAAATCACAATCCAGTGCAATCACATTAGCTCAGCAGGGGCAATCTCGAACTGCTCCCAGTTTGCAGACTCTTTCATCCTTTATGGCAAGATTACAGTCGCCCATTTTACAGCTCAGGTGCAACAGAATGTCCAATTTAAGAAACAACCATATTCCAATACGCGCATGCACCAATCAATCTGATGGAAATTTATTTGTTTATTGAAGGGTCCTTGGTGCTCTCCGAGGTTGGTGGTTTTGTTGCAGTTATCTATGGAGGTTCTCCATCATCCAGGCTGTCCCAAAGATGCTTTTTTTCCTCCAAGAAGCAACTGCACTTTCTTGGTTTTTCCTCGAAGATATTTAACTTCTCATCTGAGTAGCTTCTTCAGTTGTCTAACAAGTTGTTTCATTCCCAAACTAGCTAACATCATCAGTGCTTGTCTAGCTTAGCATCATAGCCTTGATGACGTTACTTAGTCAGGTAATTAGAATTAAAATTAGAAGAACTTCATTGTCATTGTTCAACGAAACTGTGGATGCACCCCAGCAACTGTTCGCAATATAATAAAACCAAAGCACTTAAAAATGAAGATAAGAAAAATAGAGTACCCACGTCTCCATTTGCAATTTGAGAGTACAATATCTACGAATAATGAAACATCTGCAAGAAAACCACCAAGCTTAGAGAACACCAAGGATCTCATGGTTCGTCTCCAAGTTTCAAATATCCACTTCTATCTATCACTAGTTTATTAACTTTATATGCCAAGTGACTCTGGACAGCTTTACAACATAAAAGTACACTGCAAAACAGTAACATTGAAACCTAGCAACATTAAGAATTAAAGCATTAAAATCCACCAGGAACTAGATTTAAAAAGGGACCAATGAGTAAACTTACACTCTTTTTAACAGATTAACAGAGTTTAAAGGGACCTTGTAGGTCATCTAGTCCAACCCCCCAACCAAGCAGGAGACCCTATACCATTTCTGACAGATGGCAGTCGAGTCTTTTCTTGAAAGCTTCCAGGGATGAAGCTCCCACAACTTCTGAAGGCAACTTCTGTTCCATGGGTTGATTGTTCTGTCAGAAAGTTTCTCCTTATTTCCAGGTTGAATCTCTCCTGGATCAGTTTCCATCCATTCTTCCTTCTCTGGCCTTGGGGGGCTTTGGGAAATAGCTTGACCCCCTTCCTCCTCCTCTCTGGCGGCCCCTCAAATATTGGAAGTCTGCTCTCCTGTCTCCCCTGGTCCTTCTCTTCCCTGGACTAGCCAGGCCCAGTTCCTGCAACCATTCATCGTATGTTTCAGCCTCCAGTCCCTCATCATCCTGGTTGCTCTTCTCTGCACTTTTTCTAAAGTCTCAACATCTTTTTTATGGTGTGGTGACCAAAACTGGATGCAGGACTCTAGGTGTGGCCTTACTAAGGCTTTATACAGTGATATTAGTACCTCCCTTGATCTTGATTGTGTCCTTCTGTTAATACAATGTAGGATTGCATTTGCTTTTTGGGCTGCTGCTGCACACTGCTAGTTCCTATTTAGCTGATTGTGCAGTAAGACTCCAACATCCCTCTCACAGTTACTATTGCTATTTAACCTGGTTTCACTTCTTTTCTTCTTCCAATAACAGCCCTGAAATAAACATACCTTTCAGGTGCACCTTTTCCCTTATAACAGAGAAGAGACTTTAAGGGACGCTACAGCTTCCTTTTTACATTTTTCAATAATTCTGCCAATTGAATTTTATAATTGATCCTGTTGCAAAGATGCTTTCTCCCACCCACCCCCAAGTGGCAACTGAGACTTTCTGGTTTTCCTTTGAAGACATTTCACTTCTCATCCATCAATCCAGAGATTGATTCCGTGGTTTAGAAACACAGAAAGACCCTGTGGCACATCGAGTTTGCCTTTTCGGTGTTTGTTTTCTTTTTAATGTATTAATTTTAAATTTATTTTAATTTAACTTTTGTTGTTGCTGTTGTTGGACAATGGATGGGTGTGTTCATGCCAAGCACGTTTAAACTAGTGAGCTGGCTGTTCCTTGAATGTGGTTTCCCAGCTTCCACTCCACTTCCTGTAAAGGAATCCAGGAAGTCCTTGACTTATGATGGCAATCGAGGGCAGAATTGGCATTGCTAAGCGAGTTTCGCCCCATTCCACAAAGTTTTTCCTGCCACCGTTGTTAAGCGAGTCAGCCGGTGGCGACACAAATTCCGGGCTTCCTCCATTGACTCGGCTTGTCAGAAGATGACAAATTAAGGAGGGGGGCGAGGATCATGTGACCCCCCCAAGACAGGGCGACCGTCATAAGTACATAACAGTTGCCAAGCGTAGGGGTTTTTTTTATTACATGGGGGGAAATGCTGTAAACCGTCGTAAGCGTGAAATAGGGGCCACAAAGTCGGGAGGTGGTTGTCGGGATTTTTTTTTCTTTTCATCGCCTAACTTCGGTCACTAAGCGAGCCGTCGTAAGTCGAGGACCAGCTGAGGACGACTCCGTCTTGAGGGAAAAAGCGGCCTCCTACATCCTCGCCAGGATGAATCGGCCTTTCACTTCTTCTTCCCCACCCATCCCACCGGGGCTACATCTCCCATCCTCCCCCGCTAAAAGAGAAGCGAAGCAGCCGAAAAAGGCGCTTCAGGCGCTACCGCGCATGCGCACTGAGACAACCAGGAGGCCTGGCTGTCCGTTGTCCTCTCCCCCCTCCCCTCCCCTCCCCCCCCCGCATTCTCTCTCCGCCCAAACACGCACCTTTTGGAGCCTCCGACGGCGATGCCGTTGCCCGCCCCGTTCGCCGGCCCTCCCGAGCCCAAGCCGCCTCCGGGAACGACTCCGCTCTCCGCCATTTTGGAGCCGCCTTCCAAACCCGCCGCCGAGACTGAGCCTGAAACGACCGCCGCCATTTCCTTCTCAAGCGAGCTCGCGAGCACCTACTGCGCCTGCGTCGGCGACGCCTAGCCCTTCCTTTTTTTTTTTTTAATCGCCTCATAGGCGGACCAATGAGAAAGGAAGGTGAGTTATGAAGAAAAGGCGGGATGGGAGAACGACGCCCGGAAGCCACGCCTCTAAGCACCGCCCTTTTCTTCCGCCCCATGACGTCAGCGTTGCCTAAGCTGCCGAACAGTAGGCCACAGTACGCCACCGGAAATTGGCGCCTCTGATGTCGCTTGAGTGACAGCAGGCATCCCTGACTACCGTCTCTCTTGGCGGGGAGGAGAGGTGGACTTCAACTCCCAGAATTCCCCAGCCACTTTGGTCACCACACTATAAAAATATAAAAATAAAAATATAAAAAGATGTTGAGACTTTGGAAAGAGTGCAGAGAAGAGCAACCAGGATGATGAGGGGACTGGAGGCTCAACCATGAAGAACGGTTGCAGGAACTGGGCCTGGGGAGACAGGAGAGCAGCCTTCCAATATTTGAGAGGCTGCCACAGAGAGGAAGGGTCAACCTATTTTTTTAAAGCCCCCGAAGGCCAGACAAGGAATAATGGATGGAAACTGAACAAGGAGACAAAGCAATCTGGAATTAATTAGAAATTTCCCAGCAGTGAGAACAATTAACCATAAGGGACGTTGGAGGTCTTCTAGTCCAACCCTTAGCTCAGGCAGGAGACCCTGTCCCATTTCAGACAGATGGTAATCCAGGATCTTCTTAAAAGCCTCCAGTGATGAAGCACCCACAACTTCTGGAGGCCACTGATTAATTGTTCTCATTGTCAGGAAGTTTCTCCTTAATTCCAGGTTAATGCCAGGCTCTCCTGGATTAGTTTCCATCCATTGTTTCTCATCCTGCCTTCAGGTGCTTTGAAGAATAGGGTCACCCCCTCTTCTTTGGGGCAGCCCTTTAGATACTTGAAGGTTCATATCATCTGGTCCTTCTTTTCATTAAACTAGCCATACCCAAATCCTGCAACCGTTCTTCATTTTAACAGAATTGGAAAGGGACCCTGTAGGTCATCTAGTCTAACCACCCACCCACCCAAGCAGGTGACCCTACACCATTTCTGACAAATGTTTGTGTGTTTTTGTCTCCAGGCCTTTAATCATCTTAGATGCTCTTCTTTGCACTTTTCCCAAAATCTCAACATCTATTTTGTAATGTGCTGACCAAAACTGGATGCAGTTATTCCAGATGGCTTTACTAAGGATTCTATAAAGCGGTACTAAGACTTCACATGATTTTGATTCTATGCCTTTGATTCCATGCAAACAAGGATTGTATTCTATTCTGCCACCCACGGCTGGCACATGTTCAAAGGATCATCCATTAGGACTCCAAGGTCCCTCTCACAATTGTTGTTGAGCCAGGTTTTGCATAATCTTTACTTGTCCCTTTGGTTTTTCCTGCCTAAATGTAAAACCTTGCTATTCATTTGTTTGTTCATTCATTCATATCCCACCTTTATTATTTATATTATTTATATACTCAAAAGGGCATCTTCAACACACCTTCTATTTTCTCCACAGGAACAGCCCCCAGAGGTTGGCAAGGGCTGGGACCAACAGAAAGTGGGACTGGCCCAAGCTTACCCAGCTGGCTTCTGTAGTTCATCAGGACTCCCTCCCCATCTCAACTTCTGGCCTGGTGCCTTAACCACGAGACCAAAACGGCATTCACAAGTACCATCTCCCTTCTGGATCTGGATCAGGGGACAATTTTCTTCACCTCTCACCAAACGGTGACTTTGTCTTTCCATGGAAATCACATGTCCCTTGCTTTGATTACTGCTTCTGGAACCATTTTTTTCCTCCCTTCACATATGTCCTAGGACAGTGGCCCCCAATCTTTTGGGCACCAGGGACTAGTTCCATGGAGAGGGGTTTTTCTGTGGACTGGAGGGGGTATGGTTTTGCGTGCTGCCTGCAATATCGTGAATGAGGCTTTGCTTGCTTGCAACACTGTAATGTCTAAGTGCTAGTGCTATACTCTCCCTTCTTCCATCCCTCTCCTTCCTTCAAACTTTTATTTCTACCTTTCTTTTCTTACCTTCCTTCTACTCTCTCCTTCCTTCCTTCCTTTTCTCCATTTTTTCTTTCTCTCCTGCTCCATCTATTTCCCTTTTTTCTTTTCCTTCCTTTCTCTTTTTCTTCCTCTCTTCCTTTCTTCCTTTCTCTTGTAAGAGCCATGCTGGCGCAGCGGTGAGAATTCAGCATTGCAAGCTGATTCTGCCCATAGCCAGGAGTTCGATCCTGATCTGCTCAGCCTTCCACCCTTCCGAGGTGGGTAAAAGGAGGGCCCAGATTGTTGGGGGCAAAAAACTGACTCTGTAAACCGCTTAGAAGCACTGTGAAGTAGTATATATTGCTACTGCTAAGTGCTATTGCTATTGTCCACCTGTCCTTCCTTCCCTTCCTTCCTTGATGCAGTGGTTAGAATGCAACATTGCAGGCTGACTCTGCCTATAGCCAGGAATTTGATCCTGACTGGCTCAAGGTGGACTCAGCCTTCTATCCTTCCAAGGTGGGTAAAATGAGATCCGGATTGTTGGGGGGCAAGAAGCTGATTCTGTAAACCACTTAGAGAGGGCTGTAAAAGCACTGTGAAATAGTATATATTACTAAGTGCTATTGCTATGGTCCTTACTTCCTTCCTTCCTTCCTTCCTTCCTTCAATGCACAGTGGTCAGAATGCAATATTGCAGGCTGACTCTGCCCACAGTCAGGAGTTCAATTCTGACCGGCTCAAAGTGGACTCAGCCTTCCATCCTTTCGAGGTGGGTAAAATGAGGACCCGGATTATTGGGTGCAAGAGGTCAACTCTGTAACTGCATAGAGAGGGCTGGAAAGCACTGGGAAGTGGTAAATATGTCTACATGTTATGAGAGATCCAATCTAGAAGGACAAATTTTCTGACAGTGAGAACAATTAACCAATGGATTATCTGGGAACGGTGGTTAACTCCATCACTGGAGGTTTTCCAAAATAAGACTGGACAACCAATTGACTGGGATCCTACAAGGTCTCCTGGCTTGAGCAGGAGGGTTGGACTAGATCAGGGATCTCCAACCTTGGCAACTTTAAGACTTGTGGACTTCAACTCCCAGAATTCCTCAGTCAGCAAAGCAAAACTGGGGAATTCTGTGAGTTGAAATCCACAAATCTTAAAGTTACCATGGTTGGAGATCCCTAGACTAGATGACCTCCCCAAGGCCCCATTCCAGCCCTCGGATTCTATGTTCTGTGTGGTGTTGCCCAGTCTTGCAGGGCAACGCCTCCGAACCAAAACTGCCTCTTTTTTTCCATGCCCCAAAAGTCGGATGGAAATGCTGACCCACAAAAAACACCGGCAGGAACGAACCCGGTCGGTGGAAGGGTTCCGCTACGGTTCAATGCACCAGGCTATCCCGATCAAGCGAGAAGCCAAACAAAGCAAGCTATGGTTGACAAATCGGCACGTCACACGTTTGCGCAAATATTGAGATTGCAAGACCCCCATGGCTGTTGTTTCTGTAAGATTTATAGCATTTATTTATTTATTTATTTATTTTAAAAAAGGGACACCCTCCGGTTCACTGGCAGTTCCGTTTTCTCTTGGGGTTATTATCATTATAATTCTTTTCTTAACTCCTCCTGGGATGTTTAGATCTGAATCCATTCCCAACAGCACAGGGTCCTCTAGGTTAGGGCTCTCCAACTGTGGCCATGTTAAGACTTGTGGACTTCAACTCCCAGAATTCTGGGAGTTGAAGCCCACAAGTCTTAATGTGGCCACGGTTGGAGACCCCTACCCTAGATAAGGAGAGCAACATCACTGAGGAACTAAGGAGGGGAAAAAGACAACACTGCCGCCATCCCCATCCATATAGTGCAAAAATATGAAAGGAAAGAGAGAGAAAGAGGGAGGGAGAGAGAGAGAGAGCCAGGGTGCCAGTTGAGGTGACACCTTACTCTTGTTCCAAAGAGCCTCCATTCCTTCCAGGAGTAAGACAAGCGGATTTGCACGTTGCTTTTTGCACGCCCGTGTGTCTGAACAAGGGCTGGACCCTTGGGATGGAAGGAAGGGCAGGACCCCTGCCCCTCCGGGGAAGGAAACCCCGCCTGCTTTCACAGTGATGTCCAGAAAAGAGGAGGAAGGGCCCTGAACACAACAGCCAAAACCGAGAACAGTCATCCAAATTATAATTACAACAATAATTAAGGTCCTATAATATATGTTACATGGATGGAGGGAGAGGTGTTCCCCTCTCTCCCCACTGGGCCTTGAGGGCGGAGAGGGGCCAACGGGTGCCCTGGGCACTGCCGCGTCCCCTGCCCCATTGCACACACCCGGGAATTGGTTGTCTTTTGGAGAGGATGATGGGGAGGCTGGCCTGGCGGAACGTTCTGACAAGCCCTCCTCCTCTTCCTCCCCTTCCGCGGCTTGGCTCACACGGTGGTCTCGTCGGCTTTCTTCTTTAGCAGCTTGGTGGAAAGCAGGGAGTGCGGGATGGGAGACGGGTTCCTGGCGTCAGGAATCATCAGCCGGACTTTCTGGTTGGTCCTTCGCCACTCGGAATAGAGCTGGCAGTGGTAGCGGAACGACACCTGGTCGAAAGGGGAGTTGTGGGGGGGGGGTGAGACACAGCAAAGGAAGCATAAGGTGAGTGTGATATGTAGAAATCGACCTGGAGAAAATATAAAGCAATGGTAATGCCATTTTTAAACTTCTGTGTTCACCTAAGATAATTTAATGGATGTTATGTGAGAATTCTCTATTGTTTTGTATAAAGGTTATATATTTGGCGGGTCATGCTGTCCAGTGTCATGTTAATTGAACTTATAATTGACTTCAGGAACTTATAATTGACTTCAGGAGGAAGAGAGATGTATATTTACCATTGTACATAAATGATGAGCAGTTGGAGAGGGTTGTTATTTATATCTTGGAGGACCTCTCGTGCACTATGAATGCTAGCATACTTGTAAAGAAGGCACAGAAGAGGTTGTACTTCCAGAGAATGCTCAGGAAGATAAATCTATCTCATCCTCTACTTCTCTCCTACTACCCAGGAATGTCCTGCCATATGGCACTCTTGCATGGGATGGGAGTAGCTCTGTAGTGGACAAAAAAGGCTCTACAGAGAATCATTAAAACTGCCCAGAATATCATCGGGCTCCAGCTACCAGCCCTGGATGACGTCCTCACATCTCGCTGTTGGGGGAGGTTGTACAAAATTCTCAAGACTCTTCCCATCCTGCTCACAATCTCTGTGAACTGTTGTCTTCTGGCAGAAGATAAAGTACAATAAAACTCAGAGCACACGTTTTCTGAACAGTTTTTATCGCAGAGCTATAATGGCACTTAACAATGAACTTAAGGACCACCATCAGCAAGCTGTTGGACAGTATTATTTGGTCTGTTGTGTGAATGCTTGTGTATTTTTCGGAAGCGGGGAATTTTGGTGGGGGGGAGGGGTGTTTGGGGATTGTCGTGTGTGTGCATGTTGAGTCTGGTCTCTGGGTGTTCTGTGAATTTTGTTGTATGTATACTGTGTATGTACGTACAATGACATTAAAGAATTCAATTCAATTTAATTAATGGAGATTACTGGAAATGGAAACAGGTAAACCGGTTAAGGAAACTGATGTTATGCTACAATAATAATAGGAGTGTTGCGTAGGGAAATATGTAGCTGGATAGATTGTGAACTCAGGAAAGGGACAGAAACTGTATGTTTGAACCTGTACATAAACCCCAGCCCTCCTGGGAACCAGATCTTCTGCCCATGAGCAGAACGCCCTCTTGCAAAGGCTTCATAATAAAGTTCTTATCTATATTGTTCACGGGTCTCCAGTTGTCTGAATACCTGAATGGTTTATTTTTATCACAGTGAGGAGGGAGGGAGAGGCAGGGATTTGCAACTGCGTCTGTAACCCCCGTCCCGTCCCGCCCCCACCCAGCTCCAATTTTGGCACAGGCAGTCCTCAGCTTATGACACACAATCCCGGCCCCAAAATTTGCAGTTGCTGAGCGAGACCGTCGTGAAGTGAGTTTCTCCACCTACCCCACCCCGTTGCATCCTTTCTGACCACCACCATTTGGCAAATCTCTGCAGGGGTTAAGCCGGTAACCCGGCTGTGAAGTGAATCTGGGTTTTTCCCTCCTCCTTCCTATTGATTTGGTTTGTCAGAAGGCCACAAAAATTGACTGCATCACACACACACACACACACACAAACACACCGGGGACGCTGCAAAACACCCGAATTTTTGATCATAAAACGGTCATTTATCTAGGACCCCCCTCAGCATGGATGATGTTCCCACCAAAGCTCAGAGACTAACCAGGACGTCGCTGTCTTATTTGTTTCCCACTTCCACTTGCTCGTGGCAGGGCAAGAGGCCACAAGGTATGACAGTACTGCCACCGCAAGGCCAGAGGGGGTGGAGCTGCCCTAAGCGCCCCACACCGGTTTACCTGAGGGCCCCCGCAGCCAGGCCACCCATGTCCTCACACCTGCCTCGTCTCGTGGTGGCAGCTCCAGCAGCCTCATCCACCAGGTCCCCCTCACGTGGCCGCTGGCGCACTTCTTGCTTGCTTGCGGCCGCAACAGAGCAAGAGGCCAAGCGAAACACTGATGCTGCGGCCACAAGGCAGTTGTCAGGCATGGATGGCCCTGGGGAGGAAGGGGGGCTGAGGTAAGCCAATGCAGGAGGTGGGGCGGCTCCACCACCCCCTTCACCTCAACTCCTCTCAGAGGTACCGTGAGCAACCAGGCAGAATGGGTGGGCAGACAGCTGCATAGGCGCTTAAGTAGGGCTTATTTTTGGGAGTTAAGGCTTATAGTAGGCGCATACGGAAAAATCATGCTAGGGCTAATTTTTTGGATCAGGCTTATTTTGGGGGAAACCGAGTACTCAGTGGCGCAGGGGTTGGAGGGCAGTATTGCAGGCCACTTCTGCTGACTACCGGCTGCCTGCAAAATTTGGCAGATCGAATCCCACCAGGCTCAAGGTTGACTCAGCCTTCCATCCTTCCGAAGTGGGTAAAATGAGGACCCAAATTGTTGGGGAAGAGGCTGACTCTGTAAACTGCTTGGAGAGGGCTGTAAAAGCACTGTGAAGCGGTATAGAAGTCTAAGTGGGAAGGAAGGAAGGAAGGAAGGAAGGAAGGAAGGAAGGAAGGAAGGA
>BLBF01000091.1:1233562-1245835 GCA_015471245.1 Laticauda colubrina | reverse complement strand
GGAAGGAAGGAAGGAAGGAAGGAAGGAAGGAAGGAAGGAAGGAAGGAAGGAAGGAAGGAAGGAAGGAAGGAAGGAAGGAAGGAAGGGCCGTAGTGGCAGTGGTTAGAATGGAGCATTGCAGGCTATTTCTGCTCAGTGCCAACAGTTCAGTCCTGACCGGCTCAAGGTTGACTCAGCCTTCTGTCCTTCTGAGGTGGCTAATATGTGGACCCATTGTTGGGGGTGTTAAGAGGCCGATTCTGTAAACCACTCAGAGAGGGCTATGAAGAGGTATATAAGTGCTATTGCTACCTATTTATCTATTTGCCTTAGCATGCTTTTCAATTGTTAGGTGGGCAGGAGCTGAGGGCGAGGAAGGGAGCTTGCCCTTTCTCAAGGCGCCCAGGGTCTCGAACCTGGGCTGCTGGCTTTCCAGTCACCAAACCCAGCGTCTTGACTGCCGACCATCCTTCCAGTGAGAAAAAAAAAAAAACCCAGGAAATTGGACCTCTTCGCCTCCCCATTAATGTAGGAATCTCTCTCCTGACCCCTGTGACATCATCAGCTCTGACCCTTGCAGCCCCACCACGGCAAGAAAAGAACGCCCACCCCAGCCAAAGAGGGGTAACCGCCCAGTGTAGGCAAGACTGGCTCTTTGATGCTTCCTTCCTGGGAACTCTCAGGAATTGCAGGCGGAAAGCCGAGGCCCTTCCCGAGGGGGATAACTTCCAGAATCAGAACTGTGAGGCGGGCCAGTCAAGCCCATGAGCACTGACCAGTGTCCAGAGGACGTAGATGGTGAAAAGGGCGATGGTCAGGGCGATGAGGCCGATGGCCTCCAGGTGGCTGTTGAACTGCATGTGATCCTGGGCGCCTCGCAGGCAGAGCCAGCCCGAGATGGCCGCCAGCGGGGTGATGAAGAGGAAGCAGGCCATGTCGCAGAACAGAGTCCGCTTCTCGTTGCGGGGTCCGGGGTGCTTGAGCCACTGCAGCGAGAAGACAAAGAGAACATCAAATAACAGAGTTGGGAGGGACCTTGGAGGTCTTCTAGTCCAGCCCTCCCTGCTCAAGCAGGAGACCCTATCCCATTTCAGACGAGTGGTTGTCTAGTCTCTTCTTAAAGACCTCCAGGGATGGAGCATTTACTACAATGTCTGGTGGCCAGCTGTTCCACTGGTTTATTATCCTCACAGTGAGGAAGTTTCTCCTTCATTCCAGGTTGCTTCTCTCCTTGACGAGTTTCCATCTGTTGCTTCTTGTCTGGCCTTCAGGGGCTTTGGAGAATAGCTTGACCCCCTCTTCTTTGGGGCAGCCCCTCAAATACTGGAAGGCTGATATCATGTCTCCCCTGGTCCTTCTTCTCACTAGAGTAGAGATTCCCAATTCCTGAAACTCTACTTCGCATGTTTTAGCCTTTAGCGCCCCCAATTCTCTTTCCTGCTCTTCTCTCCACTCTTCACTCTTTCCAGTGTCTGAACGTCTTCTGCAGACGTTGAGAGGAAGGAGAACTTCAGGTGGAGGGGAAGAGTTGAAAGGGGGAAGGGGGGGGTAGGAGGAAGAATGTGAGCAGCCAAATCTCCGGCACTTAACCCCAATTAAATCCTGAGTCTCGAGCCAAACTTCAAAAAGATTCATTGGGAGTTAACATGCCGGCACTGCCTGGGTGTAGCCAACTCTGAGACACTGTCACCCTTGACCCTGGTTTCCCCCCACCCCTCTGGGTGTATCATAATTCATATTCTCCAATGGGACACATCCATAGCCCAGAGTCATCAATCATGCTCTCCAGTTAGAACTTTGCGCAGCAAAAACTTAATCACCTAGTTACTATCTTTGAAAACATTTATGGAATGCACTTTTGATTTCCAAGCTGCTGCACTGCTCCCCCCTCCCTTTCTGTTAGCAACTCTAAAAAGACCAGAGAAATATTTTATGAATTGACACTCAGCTGGCTCCTCCTGCCAATGTGTCCTGCTCAGGACTGGTTCCACATGCCCAACATTGCTTTGAGAGGTGACACTTGAAGGTCATCTCAGGCCACCTGTAAGAATACTGCGATGGGTCACGTCAAGAATTGCTATAAGGCAAGGAGCCGAGGGCAAGGAAGGGAGCTTAGCCTGTCTTGTGGCGCTCAGGGTCTCGAACTTGGGCTGCCGGCTTTCCAAGTGACAAACCCATACCCATTCCTCCAACCCATTGAAAGTTGGTCCCAAATGGGTCAAGTGACAAAACACCCACGTGACAAACACCCCCCTCCATCATATCCAAAAACTTTTCCTCTGGGTAGGGGCCAAGGGGGAGTGGGGGGAGACACACCCACCTCCGTCAGAGGCCGGGGCCGCCTTTCCACCATGAACTCCGTGTGGCAAAGCTCGCAGTAGCTGGTGTTGGAGGAAGACAGCCACTTCTCCAGGCAGGTCTTGTGGACGGTACCCAAGGTGCCGGTGCAGTCACAGGGCGAAAGCAAGCCCTCCCCGTTCCCACCTTCGTGGCAGATTCGACAGATTGGACCATCACTAGAAAAGCGGGGGCAGAGATTGAAGTAAGAAAATCGCCACTGGGTTCTCCAGGGGAAATGGAGCTCTCCCGTTCATTTTGGGAAGTGTGTGTTGTGGCCTATCGGCCGCCAGGCCCCCCAGCAGCCAAATCAGAGGAGGCAGAGTGGGAGACAGGGTCAAAATCAGGGCAACCTGGGAGCTCCGAGGGGGAAAAGGGAATGGAGCTGCCAGAGACAGACAGAGGTGGAGCCTGGGCCGTCCGTCAGCCCTCAGGTGAAGAGTCAACAGCCCCCAGGTTTGGAGCTGGCTGATGCGGAAGAGGAAGAACAGCTGGGTCCAATGCCTGATGAGCAGATGCAAAGAAGGCAGAGGAGAGGAGAGCAGGGGAAATCTATGGGACGGTCCTTGGGACGGAAGAGACACTGCTGCTAGCTGAGCTTTGGGGATAAAAGGCAGGGGCAAAGATGAACAGGTGTGGCAGACTCCTCTCCCCTGCCGGAAGGACTTGTTAGCCTGCATTCTTTTGCCGAGGCTGACGGCACTCCTAATCAAGGAATCTTTTGAGTTCACATCAGAGGATTGGTCATGTTTGGGGAGCTGGGTCAGAACAGAGTGCTGCAACCTGGTTAGAGAAAACTCTCGCCTCTGAGCTGCCACCTCGAAAGCCTCCGGCCGATTCCAAAAGAAGCCAGCCCAAATTCCAGTTGGGTGCCTTAATTTATTTGGCTGCTTAATTTCTTCTGTTTGTACCCTTCAACTGGCCAAAACAGCCCATCCTAGGGCAGGTGTTTTTGGAATCGACGTAAAGGTCGCCCTCAACTTACAACCACAATGGAGCCCAGAATTTACGTTGCGAAGGGAGGAATTTCTTAAGTGAGTTTTTATCCCGTTTCACGACTTTGCAGTTGTTAAGCAAAGCGCTTGTTGTTGTTAAGTGAATCTGGCTACTTCCCCATGGACTTCGCGGCATCATCGGAGATGCCCATCCGACTCCAGCTGGCCAACTGCCCCCCGCTCCCAGCTGTAACCAAGGATTGAAACGGCCTCACCTCTGCGTGCCCAGGGCTTTGATGACTGTCGACAGCAGTCGGCCGTCCTTGGCTGTGACTTGGGTGACGTACTGGGGGCGCCCGAGATCCGAATCTTCTATGGACTTGGACAAGGTGGCACTGCCCGGGCAGTCACAGAGCGAGCCGGGGAGGTGGCAGCAATCACCTGTTGTCATGGCAACAGGGGGGACGCTGGGTTCAGCAGCCAGACAGCAGGTTCATGATAAGCTAGAAATGAGAAAGAAAAAGAGAGAGGGAGGTAGAGAGGGAGAGACAAAGAAAAAGACAGAAAGAGAAAAAAAGAAAAAGAAAAAGAGAGAGACAAAGAAAGAAAAAAGAAAAACAGAAAGAGTAATAAAGGAAAAGAGAAAGAGAGAAAGAGAGAGAAAAATAAAAAAGAGAAAGAAAAAGAGAAAAAAAGGAAAGAGATGAAGAAAGCCATTCCTTTATTAAATGTTTAATTAATTAATTACAATAGCAAATGAGCCCAAAGTTTATGCAGCAAAGTGAAAAATTGGTTCCATGAGTTTTGCCCCACAACTTTTCCCGCCATGTTTGTTAAGGGAATCGCTGCAGCTCTTAAATTAGTCACCCAGTCGTTAAGGGAGCCTGGCTTTCCCCATCCACTTGGCTTGTCTGAAAGGTCGCAAAAGAGGGGCGGGGGATTGGGTGACCAACGGGGGGTGGGTGGGGGGAAACACTGCGCCTGTCATAAATGCGAGTCGGTTGCCTGCCAAGCCCCCAAAATGCAAATCACGTGACCCTGGGAGATGCTGCAACGGTCATGAGTCTGAAAAAGGGGGTGGGGGCGTAAGTCACCTTTCCCCCCCCCCAGCGCCATTGTAACTTTGGTCACTAAATGAAGCATTGTAAGTAGAGAACTGGCTGTCATTTTTATGCCGCCCATCTCCCCTCCAAGGCGACTCCGGATTCTTCTCCTCCCAAAGTTGGCTGCAAGGAGGGAGCTCTTCCACGCTAATTCATTTTTGCATCTGACTGGACGCTTCCCCTGAATCGGCGAAGGTTTTTGTGCATGTGTGCTTGTGTGTGTTTGTTTGTAAAGACACACAACATCCATCCTGCAATTCTGGCAGCCAGCAGAGAGTCTCCTGCCAAGGAGACAAAAGAGACCAGCTGGGCTGGAAAATGGCCTTCGGCACATGCCACGTTAAAAGTTGTGGGTTTCAAGCCCCACAGAAGAAAATTCCCTCGAGCTTTCAAGCCTTCTGGGAATAGAAGGCTACCTACGTCCCACGCTGACTCAGTTATCTGTTCCGACTTCAGCTTCCCCAAAAAGCCCGAAGCAGACTCTTTGCCCCGGCAAAACCCCTTTTATTAAACGAAGGTGAATTTTTTTGCATTCACTCTCAGCCAAAGGCCTGGAAAACAGTCTTTCCAGGGCATCATTCGGAGCACAGACCTTATCTCGGTTGGAGAGCTGCCAAGTAACTATTGCCAAACGCAGTGCTGACAAGGAAGGGCTCGGCAGAGAGTCTCTGAAATGCACAGACAAATCTTCACAATGATGGAACAAATGAATTGGTTCCTGCAAACCCCCCACCCCCACCCCTTTGCTCCTCTTTTAATCCCAAGGAGAGGAGCCATTCACCGTCTACCTGTGGCTTTACTCCTACGTCGACCCTGAGTTCGTAATTCTTTTCTTTTGGCCGCTCTGTGTATGCGCAGGCTGGGAACCGGCTCCAGCTGCTCCCCCGCCTCACTGCTCTCCAACTCTGAAGGCAGCTGCTGACTGCCAGCCAGCCCTGGCCCCATCTCTGCCTCTGACGCAGAGCCCTTGTCCGAGCCTTCCTCAGCCTCCAGGACTGGCCCAGGTTCCTCCCCAAACTCCTCACGATCTGACTCTATTGCCAGCTCCACTAGAATATCCAGGAATCAATCTTTAGTCTGCCTGGAAACAAACAAAAAGTTGTATAACTTTAGAAGGGAGGGAAAATTTCCCTCTGTCCTCTTGCTTTCCAAAAGAGGATGCTTGAGTCAAAGCAACAATACACGCTTGAGTGAAGCACTTTTATTTTTCAAAATGAATATGTAACCTTGAAAGAACAGAGGGTGGGGTGTTTTTTTCTTTGCCTCTGGGGAAGAAAAATATTTTCTGAATCACATCTTGCAATACAGCAAGGAAAGGGGACTCTGGCCCTGTAGCTCTTCCTGCCCTGATGCAGGAAACCCCCCCCCCCCCATCGTCACTAATCTTTGGCCCTGCTGGCTGCAGCAACGGATGGAGGCCAAAGGTCCCATTGCAGGCTGCGATGATCAGGAAGGCCTTTGCCCTTAAGACGGACATATGTTCACAAAGCATGTGAAGAATGGTTGCAGGAATTGGGTTTGGCCTGTCTAGAGAAAAGAAGGACCAGAGAGGACATGATAGCAGCATTCCAG
The DNA here is from genome assembly GCA_015471245.1 of Laticauda colubrina. Taxonomy (NCBI): domain Eukaryota; kingdom Metazoa; phylum Chordata; class Lepidosauria; order Squamata; family Elapidae; genus Laticauda; species Laticauda colubrina. Next base: position 1,239,909 of record BLBF01000091.1, on the reverse strand, counting down.
TATTTGAGGGGCTGCCCCAAAGAAGAGAGGATGATCTTGTTTTCCAAAAGGCAGAGCAAGAAGCAAGAGATGGGATGCTAATCAAAGAGAGAAGCAACCGATAACTAAGGAGGAACTTCCTGACAGGGAGGACGATTAATCGGTGGAACTGCTTGCCACCAGAAGTGAATTCTGCATCAATGGAGGCTTTTAAGAAGAGACTGGACAAATATTTGTCTGGAATGGGACAGGGTTTCCTGCCTGATGGACTAGAGGACCTGCATCCAGTTTTGGTCAGCATGGTATCAAAAAAGATGCTGAGACTCTAAAAAGAATGCAGAGAAGAGAAATAATGATGAGGACTAGTGGCTAAAACATATCAAGAACGGTTTCTGGAATTAGGTATGTCTGATTTAATGAAAAGAAGGACCAGGAGGGACATGACAGCAGCATTCCAGTATTTGAGGGGCTGCCCCAAAGAAGAAGGAGTCAAGCTATTCCCCAAAGCACCAGAAGGCAGGACAAGAAGCAACGGATGGAAACCGATCAAGAAGAGGAGCAACCTGGAATTAAGGAGAAACTTCCTAACAGGGAGGAAAATTAACCAGTGGAACGGCTTGCCACCAGAAGTTGTGGGTGCTTCATCACTGGAGGGTTTTAAGAAGAGACTGGACACTCACTTGTCTGAAATGGGATAGAGTCTCCTGCAGTTGGACTAGAAGACTTCTGTGGTCCCTTCCAGCTCTATGATTCTAAGTCCTCCTATCGTAAAGCATCCTGGCTGGGGAATTCTGGGGGATGAAGTCAGAGGGAGATCCAACCTGGAAATACGGAGAATTTTTGGACGGCGAAGAATTAATCAACTTGCTATCAGAACTTGTGGGTGCTCCATCACTGGAGGCTTTTAACAAGAGACTGAACAGCCAGCTGTCTCAAATGGTTTCAGGACTCCTGCTTGAGCAAGGGGGTTGGTCTAGAAGGCCTCCGAGGTCCTTTCCAGATCTATTCTGATTGATTGATTGGTTCATTGATTGGTGACTCTCCCAGCCACAGGTTTAACAGAAGGGAATCCATTCCTGGCCATGGGATTGGTAAGAGCAGCCCCCTCCAAGTTCCACGGTAGCCCCAAGGCAGAGCGACCAAAGTGACCAAATAAACCAGCACCAGATGGCACAAAATTGCTCCTGGCTGATAGTCAGAGACAGCAAAATGCTGAAGTTGTATCGCCTTTGATTTTGTTCAGAAGGCAAACAAAGCAGGGCATCCTCTGGAACCACCGGCCTGTGGAATCCAGGTAGGTCTGAAGGAAACATCTCCCTGTTTTAAGCATCAAAGAAACCAATGCAAATACCAGTAAAAGAAGAACTAACAACCACATGAAGCAAGCTGCAATTTAATAGAATAACAGAGTCGGGGCGGGGGGACCTTGTGGGTCATCTAGTTCAACCCACCCACCCAAGCAGGAGACCTTACACCAGGGGTGTCAAAACTCAAGGCCAGCAGGCCGAATCCAAATCTGGCCCGTGGGGTGGTTAGATCCGGCCTGCAGGGCTGCCCTGGAAACAGCGAAGGACCAGCCCGCGGTGCCTCTGCCAGCGAAAACGAAAACAAAAGGCGAAACTTTTCCCCGTTTGCTTTTGAGCGTGCAAGAAGGGGCAGGAAAGAAAAAGATAGGAAGATGGGAAGAGAGCAAAGAAGGAAGGAAGGAAGGAAGGAAGGAAGGAAGGAAGGAAGGAAGGAAGGAAGGAAGGAAGGAAGGAAGGAAGGAAGGTCCACCCTGGCCACGGCCCCAAGTCAAACACAATCCTGATAAGGCTCTCAATTAAATACGAGTTTGACATCCCTGCATCCTTTTTAGAGAGTCATTGAGGCCACCTGGATGTTTACCTGTACCCTCAGGGTCACCTGAGTAGTGCAAGAGGGCGGCTCCACCCCCATTTGCACCACTCAGGTAATCCTGAGGGTACAGGTAAACCTCCAGGTGGCCTCAATGACTCTCTAAAAAGGATGCAAATGACCAGCTGTCTGCAAGGAGTATAAATCCTTCCATTCTCCCACCATCCAGTCAGCGCTGAAGAAGCTTCTCGGAGGAGAAGCAAAACATCTTCAAAGAAAAAAATGAAAGTCCAGCTGCCTCTTGGAAAAAAAAAAAAGCATCTTTGGGATGCTTTAGGTAATATTAACAGAAGGAGAGAAAAGATGCATGCTTTGCACATACCAGAGAAGCAAAGTTGAACGGGGGCGGGGATGCGCATAATGTGCCAGTGTGGAGTCTCAACAGCGGCCTGGGACAACTCTCTGTAGTTTTTTCGGCAGGATTTCCAAAATGGGTTTTGCCATTGCAGAAGGGACAGGGCCAAGAGCACCTGGCTGATTGCGTGCCCAAGGCAGGACTAGAACTCAGGGCCTGGTGATTTCCAGTCTGGTACTTAACACCATTACTCCAAGCCGGATGTCAAAAACTAGACTAGGTAGGTAGGTATCGAGGTTGGAAATGAACACACATAGCTAAAGGCCGTTTTCCACACCACAACAACTCTCGGAAGGGGTGGCAGGTACAGAAGGAGGCATACAGGAAGTCTTTCAGTTATGACCACAATTGAGCCCCAAAATTTCTGCGGCTAAGTGAAACATTTGAGTTTTGCAGGGGGGGGGGGGGCTTCAGCTGGTTTACACCGGTTCCGGTAGTTCGAATAACTGGCTGGCCCCGCCCCACACCGCCCTGGAGTCCCCACACGGCCCGTTTTGGATCCCAGGTAAGTGCAGGGGATGCATGGAGCCCCGGGAGGTGGAAAACGGGCCTATTTCCGACCTCCATAGAGCCTGAGGAGAGCAAAAACAGGCCTATTTCCCCTAGGAATTCTGGGAGTTGAAGTTCAGAAATGCTGGCTGAGGAATTCTGGGAGGTGAAGTCCACATGTCTTAAAAGTTGCCAAGGTTGGACAATCCTGATTTACAGCCATCGCCAATTTTACCGTCAGCTGCCAATCACCCCATGCCATTCCATCAATCCCCTGACCCAGGACCAGATCTTCACTGCCTTCCTGAACGCCAGCAAGGCCAAGCCATCATCTCTCTCAAGGGAATGCCGGTTCCATAAGCCACAGCAGAGAAAGCACCTTTGCCAGGCGTGCCCAACCTCAAGGACCCAGCCATGACCATCCCCACCCGACCAGATCAAACAAGTGGGCAGAAACGAATGCAGGTAGTCCTTGACATACAACAATTCATTTAAGTGATGGTCCAAAGGCACAATGTCCCTGAAATAGTGACTTACCACCACTTTTCACACTTAATGACCATTGCAGCATCCCTCAAGGGATGAAAATTCAGATGCTCAGCAAATGGTCCATATTTATGACAGTAGCAGTGTCTGGGTGTGGGTGTGTCACATGATCCCCCTTGGCAAGCCAATTCAACAGGGGAAATCGGATTCACTTAACCACCCTGTCAGTGGCCTAGGAACTGCAGTGATTCAACAGTGGGCAAGAAAGGTCACAAGATGGGAGGGCAAAACTCCCTTAACCAACATCTCGTTTGGCAAGATACATTTTGGTTTCCATTTAGGTCTTAAGTCAAGGACTGCCTGTTATCTAACCCTAACCCTTCCATCCTCCATGAGCTGGAAAGGATGCAGGAAGTACAGGCCCCCCTCTCCCCTCCCCAAATTGGCCTTCCCATGCTCGACATCAGTGGGGGGAGGGGGGGAAGGGGGGGCAGGAACCTCCAGGGGGGGGATTTGACTCCAGGGAAAGGAGACCACCAGGAAATTCCGAGTCACCAACTTAACTGCAGCGATCCACTTAACGACCGTAGGCAAGAAAAGGTCATACAATGGCCCAAATTCCCTTAACCTTTTGGCAAAAGTACATTTCCGGGCTCTGTGGCGGTCGTAAGTCGAGGACTACCTGCAGGGCCAATTGCAAGGGGACTGAGGCAATTGAGTCCAGGGAAAGGAGACCACCAGGAAAGTCCAAGGCTGCAGGAAGATCGGGGAAGAGATCTCCCCTCGCCCCCAGCCCTTCCACTCCCGAGCCCATCGGGGCCGGAAGGACCGAGGCGCCCCCTCGCCATCTCAGAGATCCCCCCCGCCCTCCCCAAGGGCCGGGCTGCCTGCTCACCACCCCAAGCCGGCGACAGGAACCCTCCCCTCCGGGCTCCTCCGCCGCAGGAGCCGGCCCTTCCACGGTGCCGATGTCTCCTCCCTGGGCGGGCCGCCCTCCAAGCCCGCGGGCTTCCATCGGCTCCCCGCCTCGAAACCCTCCTCCTCCTCCTCGCTTCCTCCTGCTGCTGTCACTCAAACGTCGCGGGGCCCGCCTCTTCTCACCTGCGCCCCACCCCTTCCGCCGCCGCCCCGGCTTCGCCTCAGCGTCGCGGCCTGGCTCGGCCCATCTTCTCCGGCTGGTGCTGGAGAAGAGCGCGGGGAAGAGGAGAGGCCTCTCGGCCCGGCCGCCTCCGCCGCTTCTGTCAGACGCGTCTCCTGGCGCACCTGACGGGGAGGGGAAACGGGATCCCGCCCCTTTTCTCCCCCGCCTCCCTTTCCCCCCCCCGCGCGCGCGTGCAGCCAATCGGCAGTCTGGAGCCCTCCCAAAAGGGCGGAGGGAGGTGTGGGGAAGAGCCAATCCGCGGTGTCGGGGGGGCTCGAAGAAGGGCCCGCCTCTGAGTCGGGAGGTTGGGGAAAAGAGAGCGAGCGACAGAGGAACCTCGCGCATGCGTGCCTTGCCTGGGGCTGCGCGAGCTCTCAACGGGTTTTTTTTTTTCCTTTCCCCCGCTTCGATTTTTTTTTTTCCCCGCGATAGACGAAAGAAGCCCCGCCCCTTTTCTTTTGCCGTTGGTTCCTCCGGGGCTTCCGGGTTGAAAGGGGCCGCTTCCTTCCCAGCAGTCCAAGCGAGCATCCACCGTGGCAACAGGAGCCCTGGACCACAGGTTTCTCCAGACTTTACGAGGTCTGGACTTCAACCCCCAGAATTCCCTCAGCCAGCTTTGCCGCGCTTCTCTCCAGCTTTGCTGGCTGAGGGAATTCTGGGAGTTGAAGTCCAGATCTCTTAAAGCCACAGAGCTGGACAAACTCAGCACTGGATGCAAAGCTCTTGCTGCCCGCTTTATGGCAGAGGTCTCCAAATTTGGCCACTTTCAGCTATCTGGACTTCAACTCCCAGAATTCCAGAAGCTATGCTGGCTGGAAAATTCTGGGAGTTGCTCCACAAGTCTTAAAGTTGCCAAATTTAGAGAGCTCTGATCTATGTCATCTGTCCACCTCCATGCCTGTCCATCCATCCATCTGCATCTGGTCCTTTCAATGTCTATCTATCTATCTTCTATCATCTATTTCTTTATCTATCTTCTATCTATCATCTATTATCTACCTATCTATCTTCCATCTTCTATCATCTATCTGTCATCGATCTCTATATCCATCTATTATCTACCTTTCTATCTATCTGTTGGTATCTATCTGTCTATCTCATCTTCCTACCTACCTACCTATTATCTACTTGTCTGCCTGTCTTCTATCGATCGATCGTGGGGTCTTCAAACTTGACAGCTTTAAGACTTGTGGACTTCAACTCCCAGAATTCCTCCTCCAGTCATGGTAGCTATTTTCATATTTCATCTATCAGTCATCTGTCCACCTGCCCACCTGCCATCTGTCCATCTCGTTCTTTCAATGTCTATCATCTCTCTCTCTCTCTCTCTCTCTATCATTTAGATTGAGGAGCCTTGGTGGCGCAGTGCCGAAGAGTGCAGTACTGCAAGCTGTTCCTAATTTCCATACTGCGATTTGGCAGGTCAGATCCCATCAGGCTCAAGGTTGACGCAGCCTTCCATCCTTCCGAGGTGGGTCAAACGAGGACCCAGATCGTTGAGGGGCAAAAGGCTGACTCTGCAACCCACTCAGAGAGGGCTGTAAGAGCACGATAAAGTGGTATATAAGTCTAAGTGCTATTGCTCTACCAGTCCACATTTCTATCTATCTATCTTTCTCTCTCTCTCATCTATTTGTCTGTCTATATCTATCACCTGTCTGGGCATATTCACTAGATGCTTCAAATCATGGTAGCCAATGAGGATCTTCCAACGTTTTTTCACCTTTTGAAGGATCTTCTCACCTTGTACCTGTGGGAGACCAATCTTATGACTTATGCATAAATAGACATTCATCTACCTTTCCAGCTCGGATCCGATTTTGGCAGAGGCACATCAGGCTAAGAACGTTGCCAAAATTTACAGCTAGCGCAGGGGAATTTTGAATGGTGACTAAGTGACTTGTGTGGTATTTTATATATATATATACATATATACATATACATATATACATCCATATATATATATATATATATATATATATATATATATATATATATATA
>BLBF01000091.1:1217771-1233552 GCA_015471245.1 Laticauda colubrina | reverse complement strand
ATATATATATATATATATATATATATATATATATATATATATATATATATATATATATATATATATATATATGTATGACTTTTCCAGACTGTTTTGGCAGAATTGCACCCAAGTGGGTCCATTTCACCCTCTTTGGATGGCAGATCCCAATAAATCTGTTTGTTGCTTTTTTAAAAAAAGAAAAGAAAAATAACCCAAAGCGTTTATATCGTCTTGTGCTGTTTGTCATAGGCTGCATTACCTGAGGCACAAACATCGAAGCAACGGAAGAAATTCCCTCAGTATTTCTTGTTAGCTGCCAAGTTTGTCATGGCAAAACGGAGCAAAAAAAACCAACAAACGTCTTTCACTGCATCAGCAATGCCTATAAATAAGGAGGGTGTTTTTTTTTGTTTTTTTTTTGGGGGGGGGGGCACAGAATCCCAGGGCTTTGAAAATGCCATAACGGTTCAATTCTGATGTATTTCAGCCTATTTGATGATTTCCCCCAGTTCAGGATTCTCATCTGTACAAATATCGTTCTGTGCAGAAAATTTGGTTTAAAACTGTTTTAGAGACGCTCCTGCTTTCCTGAGCATTTTAATAAAAAAAGCTCAAGAAAGTCATTTCCCCCCCCCCAAAAAAAAAAATTCTGGGGTTCTCATGGGTCCCCCACAATGAAGAACTAACCAGCTGACTCTTCTGAAGATGTGTAAGCAAGCAACGTTCTGTATTTTGTAAACTATAAAAGGATGACTCTCTCTAAAAATAAAATTGGAGTCTGGTGCAACCACATCACCATCCGACCATCTATGCCTGTGGGTTTTAAGCACCTTTTCACTCAGCCAAAACCCTCAGAAAAAAAGGAAGTTTATTTCTAGTGCAGGTCGAGTCAAAGCGATTCTGGAAACCTGTGGTCAGCAAATGTGGTAATGCGTGTTTCTGTAGGGGGTTTATCGGTCCTAAATGACTCTTGAGCAGCGGCTAATTCTCCCTTTGTAACTGGGGATGGAAATAATATACTTCTCATGCATAAAACATTGCAAGAGCTCATCAGCCTGATCCAAATTAAGAACTTTGGGCCAATCACCAGGGGACTGGGAGTTGTAGTTCCGCCATAATCACTAGGAGATTGTGAAACAGAAGGTCGCCAAAGAGGAACTGCGGGATGCTGCAACCGTCATAAATATGAGTCAGTTGCCAAGCGTCTGAATTTCGATCACGTGACCATGGGGATGCTGGAGGTCATAAATGTGAAACCTGGTCATCGGTCGCTTTTTTCCAGTGCTGTTGTGACTTCAAACAGTCACTAAGCGAAGGGCTGTTAGCCAAGGACTACCTATAATGCGATCAGTCACCCAGTGAGAAAAAGGGGATTTATTAAAAGCATTTCCTGTGTTGTTTTGGGGCACTGACCTTATACAGAGTACATATCAACATAGAATTTCATCTTCATTTCAGAACGGTCTGGGATCTCATTTAACAAGAGCCTTCTGGATCTGTCCTAATGATCCTGTCCAGCTTTCTGAAACCTTACTGGAAAGTTTATCTTCTCAACACATCCTTCTGGTGTCCCCCACCCTCCCGCCCCAAATGGAGATTAGCTCTGTATAGGAAGAGAATTTCTCTTTTCACTTGCCTGGGACAGCCTCCCACAATACTATCACACTAACCATAACCACCTCACTGCCCAGACTTTGGACGTGTGGACTGTATATCCAACGGCGGAGAGACAAAATAGAACGAAGCAGATTTATTCATTAGAGCCCGTATCTCTTGACAAGAAAGGCGAGGAACGACAGTTACAGATTTTCGTGGAGCTAAGTTTTCAAGCAACAAAACTCATCAGGTGGAACCTTCAAACTCAAAGTCCTGTACTTCAAAAGTCCTGGGTGGAGTTTTCCCTTCCAAACCTAGCAGTTCCTCTCCCCGGATACATCATTCTATCATCTGTCCATCATCCATCAAGTATAATGTGGTCCAGATGCCAGGCTGCCAATTCACCCCGTCTTTTCTTATTCTTTTTCTTCTTCACTGGATTGGGTGAATTGTCTTACTGAGCAAATGAAAATCCCAAGTGCCCTGCCGCTGAAGAAATGCCTTTTTTTTTTTTTTTTAGACTGGTGTTTTTCAGCCTTGGTGACTTTAAGGTGACGCATTCTGGGAACTGAAGTCCAAATAGAACAGAGTCGAGTAGAATTTAGAATACAGTAGAATTTAGAGTAGAGTTTAATTTAAAATAAACTTGAATTTAGAATTTAGAATAGAGTTAAATTTAGAATAGAATTGAATTTAGAATATAGAGTTAAATTTAGAATAGAATTAAATTTAGAATAGAGTAGAATTTAAAATAGAATAGAATTTAGAGTAGAGTTTAATTTAAAATAAACTTGAATTTAGAATAGAGTTGAATTTAGAATAGAATTGAATTTAGAATATAGAGTTAAATTTAGAATAGAATTAAATTTAGAATAGAGTAGAATTCAGAGTAGAGTTGAATTTAGAATAGAGTAGAATTTAGAGTAGAATAGAATTTAGAGTTGAGGGCAGTAGCACAGAATAGAAAAGGACCTTGGAGGTCTTCTAGTCCAGCCCCTTGCTCAGGCAGGAGAACCTATACCCATCTCAGACAAATGACTGTCCAGTATCTTAAATTCATCAAGACTGAGAAACATTGTGTTAGTTCCAATTCAGTTGTCTTAACTTTATTTTTTAGATTGTCGGCCTAATGGCAGCGGCAATCAATTTTGATGGCTTAGCATCTTTTCCAATTTTCCATATCTCTGCATTTCTTACATCAGCTAGGCACGACCATGGATTACATTTAAAAAATTAATAATATCTTGGAACTGGCCTTAACTTATGAATGCACAAAATGAGAGCTCAAGTCAGGTCAGGCTCCCACAGCACGACAAATCGGTGTATTAATTTTGTTATACATGGTGTTGTAAGTATAAGGACACTAGTATAATATTATCCGTGCTGTATCTGTGACCCCATTTCATATAGAAATATATCCCTCTGGGTTAAGGCAAAGCCACTGACAAAGAACAGACTAGTGCTAAGTCATGGTTTGCAGCCTTAGTCGAATGTAATGAATAAACTACCATTGGCTGGATTCGTACCAGACATCAAGTTTTAAACTGTCATTTATAAACAAGTGCAGATCATTGCATTTGGGTTTAATGCGCTATATAGGAAGCCAGCTGCTTAAGGAATCGGATTCCCTCCCGTGGAAAGGCTGATCATGGAGGACCATGCTGGTTATCCAAGAGAAAACAGACCGCCATAATAAATCTATGCTGGCTTATGCCATAATCATAGCTTGAGCAAGCCACGGGGGGGTTTCCTATTAATACATTCTAAACCACCACAGCGGGATTCATGGAAGGCCTGTCGCTCACCTGGCAGTGAGACAGGCAGTGTAGGAATTTAATCAATAAAAGTCACGGCAACAGTTGAAGCTGCAACACAACGCAAAGTCAGAAGCGACCGAAATGTTTGGGCTCTTAAGGCAGGCTCCAGAGAGGTTGGACTTCCTTTCTTCAAATCCGGCCATGTGTGTGTGGCTAAGCTGCTGTTGAGAGAGTTAGACTATATGGCCTTAAGGCACCTCTCCACATTCTGAGTCCGTGAAGGACCTTCCCAGTCACAAACAGTTCAAACAAACATATTGGTCCCCGGCTGAATTATTTATCCCTACATCCCAGATTTGCATAGTTGACCCATAAACTGCTTGCAGAGACTAGGCTCAATATAGATACTTGGGGATCAGGGCGTTATGTGAATCCAGACAGCCAAAACCATTAAGCCAAGATGATTAATTGTCATTAAGCCAAAATGATTCATCATCATTAAGCCCAAACCCCCAGGGTTGGATCTGAAGCCTGGAAAAGCATCAGTGGCTGGGTTAGCTAGGTTAACTGTCAACTATTTACAGGAAAGGGATCTCCAACCTTGGCCATTTTAAGACTTGTGGACTTCAACTCCTACAATTCCTCAGCCAGCAAAGTCTTACAGTGGCCAAGGTTGGAGACCCCCGATTTAGGGGAAAGGGGTTTAATTAGTTATGATAAGAACCAGGGCTTTATGGCTTCCTCCACACGCCACAGTGAGAGCATACGGAGCTCTCAAGCCATGCAAACCATAGTTACTGTACTGACTGCCCTCCCATGGACACCATCAGCTCCACAGAGTTGGAGCAGCAGTGTCCAAAATGAAAAGCCCCCCCCCGTTACAGGGCCGACTGACCATTAATCACAGCTCACAAACTACAACAGATACCTTAAAGTAGGAATGCCAACTGAAGACAAACTATACAACCCACGGATGTGAGGTGACAGTCTAGTTCATACAACCTGCCGAGGCTTAATGTGGTTTGTTTGTTTTTTTAAATATCTGCTGGTGTTGAGCATAGTTTAGGCTTCCATGGAAACAGAACTTTCCACCACCCACCTCCGTACTCATCGAAAACCAAAAGAAAAAAGCCTGGAGGAGATTTTTTTTTCCCCCAGGAATCTCAGCTCTGGTTTTCCTCTCCTCCCACCCTCCACCCCAAGCTGAACATTTATCCAGCTACAAGGACCTCTCTCTCAGAATTAAAACAAAAGAAAGCCAATAACAACAGCACGCACAGAGGCTATTTGTTTTGGCAATCTTTATATGTCCACAATACAGAATAACCATGCACAAAATCCAAGGGGAGTTATTTACAAGGGGAATTGCACTTAACGTAAGAATCTGCAGGAAGCCATGAAGAGGAAAAAAAACAAAAACCAACCAACCCTTGGACTCCTTCGTCACCTTGTCACCTCCGGAGATTAGACCAGGCAAGAGAAGAAATTTCAGAGCCTTTCCAGAGTTTCGCCTGCACTCTGTGGCGGGTGCCAAGCCCCAGCGTTTTTGGGGGTGGGGAGGGAAGAGGCAGAGCCTGTGCTTCATGCCTCGAGCCAGAAGTGCTCCATTGTCCTCTTTAAACCCCTTGCAAAGGTTGCAGTTTTCCAGAGAGACAGAGACAGAGACAGAGAGACACACAGAGACAAATAGACAGACCGACCTCTCTCTCAAGCCTCAAAGGGAATTGCTCTCCCTGTTGCCGAGTGCCAAAGATCCTTCTAGCAACCTTCCCTGCTCACAAGGCAGCAGCCAAGGGAGGCGGGAAGGGGTGGGGTTGGGAGCAGTCCATCGATGCCCAGGAGGTGAATGGGGGCCTGGACATTGTGCACTGCCTGGGGTTTCTTCTCCTCTGCCTTGGTCCCCAGGGTCTTGAGCCCCCAGGGTGTTAGCAACAGCAAGTTGAAGGAGCGGGGAGCAGAGAGGAGCCCGCTGGGGCAAAGTCTAAGGAGCCACCAAAGAGAACCGGAGGCATCTGCAGTCTTCCTTTTGAATTCAGTGAGGCTGCTATCCAGAGCAGGGAGAGATTTCCCGGGAGCAGTTACCTCGAAACAGAAACACTGCCATGGGTAGACTGACCCCTTCCCACAGCCCCCATTTCGCTTCCTTCCCTCCCTCCCTTCAGCCTTACAGGAGCTGGTGTTTTGTTCTGTTTTCGTAAAATTATCCCTCGGTTCCTTTTGAGAGAAATACCTCCAGAACCAAAGAGCAAAAAATGAAATGGGGGGTGTCATTTGAGATTGACAGGCAAGGGGAGGGGGTGGAATCCAGCCACTCTTCCAAAGCTAGGCTTGGGTGCATTTTTTTAAGGGGGAGCAGAGGGCGCGAGAAACAGAATAGCCTTTAAATTCCCACGGAGATTCGATCTGCTAGGGCGACTGTCTGGGATCCAACGCGGGAAAAGGAGATTCGGGGTCCGATAATGGGTAGACCAATCTGAGCCCGCCAGCCTCGCTCGAAGGAAGATGGCAGGGACAGAGATGGTGGCCATGCCGGGCGGGGGACCCTTCCAAGCGCAGCCTGGAAGAGGAGACCCTGAATGACTTTTAACGTGGGCGACTGCTCACTTATCCTCAGGGAGCCACATTTTCTCCGCCAGTTATGTAATGTCTGAATCTACACCCTGGGCTGCCTTAGTCAGGGGAAGAAACAAAGGCCTCACAACATGCATCTGGGATGGGGAAACAAACCCCACCGAGACAGCAGCAGCCTCCGCGTGTCAATCAGAAGCACCTCGCAGGCAAAAGCACAAAAGGGTTCAACCTCCCCCCCCCAAAAAAAAGAAATAAGCGATGAGGCCCGAGCAGCCAGCCAGACTACCTGCCTGTCTCCAGGACTGCCATCCAAACAAGCCACCTTTCTGAGCCACGATTGATGTCGCCTGGGTGTCCTTGGGGCAACACCCCTCCGGCATCCGAAGAGGGATCCGTGGCCAGGCTCCAAAATAAAGGCTCTTGTTTTCTGGAGGTGCATTATGACCCTGTGAGCCCCACTCAGAAAGGCTGACTCCGTTCCAGAGATCAACTGGCAGGGGACCAACAGCTTCCTTCCTTCCCTGCTTCCCAGGCTGGCCTTAAAGGGGTTCCCTCAATAGATCAGAGATTTAAAAAAACCTCAACAGCAAAATGCCCCACCCACCCCTTTTTTAAAAAAATTGTTAGCTGGCTAAAAAGACATGTGCTGTTTTGAGATCTAAGCAAGGGATTCAAAGGAAGGTAGAAATTACCCTCTGGAGTCATTTTTGTCCAACCAGGAAAAGAGAAGCTATGGCGGCTATCCCGCTCTCGTGAACATGCCCCCAAATAAATGGGGCAAGACCAAAATTCTGCTGGCAAAACACACATATACAGTGTGGCTCATGCCCAGTAATAACTGCCTCCTGGCCAGAAGCTGTTTTGATTTAGAAAACCCGTCCGTGCCCTGTCAGCTGTTTTCATCCTCCCTTCAAAAGCTACACAGCAAAACAAAAATCAGCAGGAATCGAGTTTGGTGGAATCAAGATTCTTTCTTGCAAAGGATGGTTTGCCAGCAAATATTCTAATTCAATGTTTTACCTTGCCCAATGTTAATATTTTCATATACATATGAGAGAGGAGGAGAGAGGAGAGAGGGAGGGAGAGATAGAGAAGGGGGGGAGAGAGGAGAGGGAGATAGATATAGACAGAGATAGAAAGAGGGAGAGGGGAGAGAGAATGAGAGAGGGAAGAGAGAGAGAGGAGAGAGAGAGAGAGAAATAGAGATAGATAGATAGATAGATAGATAGATAGATAGATAGATAGATAGATAGATAGATAGATAGATAGATAGATAGATGGAGGGAGGGAGAGAGAATGTGAGAGAGAGTGAATAGAGTGGCCTGCATATTAAGATGATAAGAAATAAACAGCAAGTGAGGTAAAAGAAGATAATACAAAATCCAAGATGCTCAATTGTTACAAAAAAAAAGGAGCTATCAAGTATCTGATTCTCCACAACTATTCCTCCAAACAACCTTAGCAGTGCAAGTTATGTACACGGCATGAAAAATATTGCTTCACACTCAATCCGGGGGGGGGGGGGGGTGGGGGTGGAGAAACAATGGGGTGAGGTGGGGAGGGGAGGGACTAGCTGGTCAAGAAAGCAACATGCAGAGATGGAATCTCAGAGATACATGAGGAAGCATTCCTATGGTGAAAAAGGAGACCCAGAAAGCCTTCGACTGGCACTTTGTATACTAGATTTGTTAGTGTCATGCCAGGGTGGGTGACATTTCAGAGCCGGTTCTCAGGACGTGCACGCAGCTCTGGTGGCAGCTTGGGAGGAGTCAAGAGCTCACTGCGCACAGACAGACTTCACTGTCCCAAATTGAAAGCAAGGGGGAGGGCAGGGAGGGGAGGGAGGAGAGAGCCAAGAGAAAGAAGTGGGCTGGTCTGAGAGAAAAAGCGAGGATAGCTAACCCCCCCCCCAAAAAATAAAATAAAACCCCCACTTGCACGAGACCGGGAAGAGAGACGAAGGCAAACGAGTCACAGAGCCATCAGTGAGTTTTTCCAGGTGTGAGTGTGCAGGTGTCTTTACACGCCCACTGGACAGAAGCCAGAAAAGAGTGGCTTCTCCTTGACTTTAAGAGTTCTTCTGTGCCTGAATGGCCACAAAGAAAGACAACAACAATGCTCCCTTGAGGTCCCTCAAGCACCCATCCTTCCGAGGCACGCACACACACACACACACACACACACAAAAGAGAACACTTCCTGGCTCGTGGTGGAATTTCAAAGAAACCTCCACCCCCACCCCATCCCCCACCCCACCCCCAGCATTACATTCATCACCAATCACGGGGAAGGGGAGGTTAGCCCTCTTTGAGAAGGGTTGGGGCGGAAGAAGGGTCAGGGGGCCCGAGGAAGGAGCAGTGCGCACGTGTCTCCCGCTGAAGGACAGGCCGAGGAGAAGGGCGGGCAGCGGCCGAGGGAGGGTCACAGGTTCTGGCAGCACTGGAGTTTATTGGATTTCTGTCCGTCGGTGGTGGGAGGCACGCTGATGTCCACCACGTTGTTTCCCGGAGACTCGTCGTGGGCAGACCGGTCTGCGATCTGCTTCTGGGACACGATGCGATAAATCTCTGCAAAGGAGACCAGAGGGTGGTTCTGATTGAGCATACATTTCCCCGCCCCCCAAATAAGCAACTGGTGAGCAATGCCACAGTGAAGCCAAAGAAGCGAAACGCCTTCAAGGCAAGCCCAGAAAGTCCAGCTGCCTCTTGGGGGGGAGGGGGAGGGGAGGGGAACACCTTTGGGACAACTGTAACCTGGATGACGGAGAATCTCCACAGACACACCATAGTGAACGTGATCCACCCCACAATATTGCAGGCTGGGGCAACACGTGTGATGACCCAAAGGGGCGTGCCACAAAGGCAACACAGTCAGATAAGCAAGAAGAGTCCCTTTATTCGCTCCAACTTTGCCCCCAGTGTCCTGGATACTTTCTGGCTGGAGAAAATCTCTCTGAGGAACAGTCTTTGACTGCAGAGAATTAAGTCCAAAACAAGGTCAACACAAACTGTAACTAAAAATCTACACAAACCACGCTGCAGCAATTAACTTGACAGGGCAACAGAAGGAATTGCAGATTGAAAGGCCAGCAAAACACACACAGTTGAGATGACGGCAGGAACCTGATAAGCCTTGACGATACCAGATAATTCACAATTTGCTCCCAACAACTTGCTGTGCGCAGCTACCCTTTTTAAACACTGTGTTCCCAGCTGCAGCTAATGAAGGGAATCAGGGCCCTTTCCTCCCCTGTAAGCCACGCAACTCATGTTGCTCCCTTTTGTTCCTCCTTGCGTGCCCTAGGATGAAGAGGGGGTGGGCCTTAGTCTTCCTCTAAACTCCCTCTCCCTTATTCTACCTCCCCACTCCTCTGTCCAGCCAGACTTTGTCCTTCCCCAGTTTCTTCCACAGCCAATGGAGCCACACTCCGACTCCTTGTCAGCAGCTCGGCCTCCCCCTCTGAATCAGATTCCGAGAGGGGCATGACAACACGATCCCAGGTTACAGGGAAAGAACAGTTGGATCCTGCACGTTGCAAGGTTTAGTCTCTATCCACTCACCATTTGCTGTGACCCAGGATGCAACCGCCTTTGTTGGTTTGGGATTCCCACCAGCCAGCAAACACACTTGCCCTAGATCAGGGGTGTGAAACTGGTAGCCTGCAGGCCGGATGCATCATGTGCAGGCCACGCCCACCCCAGCTGCATGAATGGGAAAAATGTTGCGAAACATCACATGATAGCAACATGTTTGACACATGCCCTAGATGATCTAGTTCTAGTAGATAATCCTGTGGATAGCCAGGTGCCAAGCCACAAAGGATCTAGGGATTTAAAAAAAAAGACAAGCTCCTCAAATTGCACCTGGAAAGCTGCTGTAAAAATTGTCTGTAGAGATTCTCTGTCCTCCAAGTCATGGTTGTACCAAAGGTGCTTTTTTTTTCCAGGAGGCAACTGGATTTTCTGGTTTTTTTCTTTCAAAGATGTTTTGCTTCTCATCCAAGAAGCTTCCTCAGTTCTGACTGGACGGTGGGGAATGGAAGGATTTATACCCCTTGCAGACAGCTAGTAAATTACTGCAAGGAATATCAATCCTTCCACTTCCCACTGTCCAGTCAGAACTGGAGCTTCTTGGATGAGAAGCAAAACGTCTTTGAAAGAAAAAAAACCCCAGAAAGTCCAGTTTGCCTCCTGAAAAAAAAAATGTACTTTTGGGACTGATGTGTAAATTGTTCTCAGCAGCCAGGTGGATGGTTTCTACGATTCCTGGTGGAAAATTACAAAGCCCCCTGGATGACAGCCCACTCAGGCAAGAAAGGAGGAGCAGCGAGCCCACTTCACCTCCCTTATCCCCACCAAAGGTCTCACTCCAAAGGTGGACACACTGCCCCGTGCTCAGGTTTATTTGTCTCCCCCCTTCAGCACCCCAAATGTCCATGCAGAGTCAGAGAGTCAGACATTTAATAGCTTCTCATCATCATTGCTGGCACTTGTATGTCAGAGGACCTCACGGGGTTGGCCCCTAGCAAGAGACCTACTGAACTCAGGAGCTGACCTTGGAAAAACCAGGGAATTTCCCAAACATCCTTTGGGTACCACTGGCCCATTGCTGCATTCTGGACCAGCTGTGGCTTCCAAGTGGTCTCCGAGGGCAGCCCCACGTACAGGGCATTGTGACAGTCCACATGCACATGGCAACTAAGCTATGAAGGATGGCGAGAAGATGCTCTAAGCAGGAAGACCCCGAACTGCAAAAAACCAGGGTTAGGTTCATGGTTGCTAAAATGTCATGCTCCCATTGGAAGCCTGACTCTGCGCAGGAAGATGAGTGGGAACTGGAGCACAGAGAGATGAGGGGGCAGCTTCACTGCTTCAGAGGAAAATGGGCAGGAGCAGGCCCAGTCAGGCCAGGGCCTTTCAGGATTGGGACAGCTCATAGGCAGGGAGGAAGGGGAGCAGGATGACCAAGAGAGGCTAAGCAGCACAGGCTGACCAGGCTACTCGGGAGGAGAGCACCCCACCCCTCTCCACAAAACACACCTGGGAACTGAGGCTTAAGGAGAAGCTGGAGGGAGGGGCATTTGTCAGGAACAAATGCTGAATTCCTGGAGTGTTGAACTTTCCTGGATTCCTTGAATTCTTTTTGGATTTCTTGCAGCTATGGTGCTCACAGTGTTGAGCTGGACTATTTGCAGCCAGAGGCTGCTTGAGCTTTGAGTGTATGTGTCATCACTTTGCTCTGGGACTTGCCAGAAACGTGAGAGCGTTTGGGGAAATTTGGAGCAATAAAGTGGCGGTCTGAACTGCCATCTGCCTGTGTTACCTCTGTGCCGTGCCCCGGATCATTACATAAGGTGGCCATCCAGTCCTAAGCTACCAGACTGGATGCCACGTGAGGGCAGGTTGAAGCCTTCAAGGATGATGGGCCTTAGGGATTGCACTGCCAACACAGCAACGGAGTCAGGTGGCATAAGCCAGAACAAAGCTCTTGGCTCCCTGGAGTCCATGGCTTCAACCACAGGATCTCAAAGGTGTTTATCTCCAGTGCAGGTGTCTCTGAAAACCATTCAGGCTTCTTGGAAACTGACTGCTACCCTGCTTCCCCGGCCTGGGTTTGGTGCTCCCAAGGGGAGTTTCCTTCTGAGAGGGCAGCACCACCATCTGGGCCCACCCAACAAAAGGTGGGAGCCAGGGGTCCCAAGCATCTGGTTACCTGGAATTAAAGCCGGGGAGCAGGAGGATGGAACTGGTTTCAGATGCTGATTCTACTTTCCTGTGAGTGGTTCCCACATCTGCCTCAACAGCTGTATATAGACAGAAAGCAGTAACCCAAGGCACCACTCTCCCCCTCCTCCAGGGGCAGGCAATTAATCTCCCCAAGAAACTGGGGGCTGTTATGGAAGGTCCCTAACATTGCCAGCTCTCTGGCCCAGACAACAGGTGCCACTTGAATCACAATTACATGACCACAGGGATACTGCATGGCCATAAGAACAAGGACCAGTTATAAGTCACTTTTTAAAATGTTGTCCTGGAGTCTGGGAAGGCTCTGATGAGAGATCTATGTCAGAGGGAGAGATGGGGCCAGGGCCGTCTGACAGTTATCAGCTGCCTTCGGAGTCAGCCATCAGTGAGGCAGTAGAGCAGCTGGAGCCTGTTCCCGGTGTGTGCATGTGCAGAGTTGCCAGAAGAAGGGAACAGCTGAGGAACAAAGGCCAACTTAGGAGTAAAGCCACAGGTGGACAGTGAATGACCCCTTCCCTATAGGATAAAAGAGGAGCGAAAGGGGAGTGGGACTTTGCAGGAGACAATTAGTTCCTTCCAGCATGCTTGCCAAATATTGCGGCATCTGAAAGATATCGGCCTGGCACTTCTCCAAGCCTGAAAAGGTCAATAATTGGGAACTATCTTGAAAGACTATTGCCCAGGACTTTGTTGGGAGAGGAAATTCATTGTAAGTTAAATAAAAGGGGTTTATCGGGGTGAGGACTTGGCTTCATGCTGTTGGGGAAGCCTCGGCCAGAACAACCAGGAGCTGATCCTAAACCTTTGTGTGAATCATATTTTATCCAATGAGTTGTAAAAATTGTAAACAAGATATGATAGGCTAAACTTGGCAAGAAGTACACTCTAGGCGTGGATGAAATTCAAGTTCAATTGGGCAGCACCTTCTTGAAAAAACTTCATTCCAACAAGCCCACCATACAAACAGACATTCAATTCCTTCCTTGTCAATGGATTGGGTGTTTGCCAAATGGAAATGAGTGGTATAAAATCATTAAATTCAAATTCTGGTACCCGTGGGATAGTGGCCACACCTGAAGAGCAGAGTTTGGGTTCCTTTACCTGTAAGGATGTTCTTGAAGGCTTCTTCTACATTTGTTGAGTCGAGTGCTGAAGTTTCAATGAACGAGAGATTGTTTTTTTCTGCAAGGTGAAGAGTGAAAAATATCATTTTAATCTTATTGGCTACTTTGTGCACAGAGGAACACTCAAAGTTGGGAAGGCCGATTTCATGTTTCACAGGATTTTCCCCTAAAAGATTAGTTAACTGAATGGAAAATTAATACCAGTCTGGATTATACATAATCAATATGACCAGCTGGAGTTAGCATCTGGTCCAATGCCTCTCTCCCAATCCAGGAGAGGATCAGACCATTCTATTCCTTCAGTGTTAAATGAAGAAGAATTGCTATGGCATCCAAAATTGATATTTGTAACTAGCTTTAACTATGAACAACAAAACAAAGTTTCATCCTGTTTTCAAACTGACTTAGTTTTGCTAACTAAAGCAAAGAAGAACCAAAGTTTAGTTCAAGTGAAACTGCAACAGGAGAAGCACTTTTATTTATTAAACACGGCTGTCCAACTCACACACAAGCAACTCCAGGTGGCCTATGTTTTCAAATCTTACCGCACAAAAATCCATAAAACCCACCTCCATTTTAGCCCATGGGGCTCAGTGCGATTTGACACAGTAACGCTCAATCAGCTTTCCACCCTCTGCCCTCGGATTCATAATGTAAACTACAATTATAGTAAGTCTCAACCACCAGGGCATAAAGATCGAGGTTGAACTTGAGGCAAGAGTGTCTAACTCTCTGTCCCACAGTAGCCATTGTAACTTTGAGAGATTGCAGAGTGTTTTATGCCATCTCCTGACAAGGATCGACACAAAAGCGTATTAATTCTAAGATATATTTTTATGTAAGTGAGAGCATATGCACCAAAGACAAATTCCTTGTATGTCCAATCACCCTTGGCCAATAAAGAATTCTATTCTATTCAATATATTAAGGCTCAGCAAGTTCAGAACAGTATTCTGTTTATGCTCAAGAGCACAGGGGTGCCTTTGGCTTCTCCAACTTCCTGCTTAGAGCCTCTTCTCATGATAACTCGTAGCTTAGCTGCATTGTGCATGTGTACTGTTATGATGGCTTGTATGTGGGGCTGCTCTCCAAGACCTCTTGGAAGCTATAGCTGGTCCAGAATACAGCAATGGGCCAAAGGGTGCTTAGGGAATTCCCTGGTTTTCTAGGGGTAGCGTGGTGCAATGGCTCCTGAACAGTGGATGGCCTTGTTTCTGAGAGGTCGCTTGCTAGGGACATATTCTAGACTTTACTGAAGCAAATGCACTTTGGATGCTTCAGAATCCTTGCAATACTTCAGCAATTTGCACAAAGCTTTTGTATGGCATGCAAGGTGTGTGTGGGTTTTTTTCTCCCTTCCAGAGATTCCAAAAAAATCTCTCCCGTTTTTCCAGAGCAACCTGTCCTTCTTTGACATTATGTTGATTATTATTATTATTATAAGATTATTATATGCCCAAAAATGGAAGGACACTTCGATTCCTACCCTGGACAAAGGATTGTAGAAGTTAATGGAGTTGGCTGAAATGGCAAAAATTGACTTATTTTGATTAAGGAAAAGAATAGAACTACTTTTGTTTCCACATGGAGACAAAATTTCTGAACTTTGTGCTTGAAGTGGAAACTTTGATTTTGGGTTTTACCAATTAGATTGACAGATCTCTACAGAAATGGCTTGTTCATGTTATTATGGGAAAACAAAAAGTTGTGGCTTGATGTTAATGCCTTTATTTTACTGCAAAAGAGAGTTGGAAGTCAATGTTTCTTTTTCTTTTTTCCAATCTTTCCTCACTTTCCTATTTACTTTCGTATTTTGTATCTTATTTTCTCTTACAAAATCAATAAAAAATATGTTAAAATTGCTAAATGTTTAAAGAAGTCAACGGGCCAAACCTGCGAAAGCCCGGGCCTCGTCCGTTGGTACCGCTCTCAGGTGACGCAAGTCACTCTTGTTTCCCACCAACATGATGACAATGTTGTTGTCGGCGTGATCCCGCAGCTCCTTCAGCCAACGCTCCACATTCTCGTACGTCAGGTGCTTGGCAATGTCATAAACCAGAAGGGCCCCGACGGCACCACGGTAGTAGCTGAAATTGTTTTTAAAGAGTTATTACACAAACTGAAAGCCAAACACTATCACACAACCTCTTGGCCACAGCGCAAGCTACTGAGAGGCCAAATTCACAAGCTCGTAAGAGGATGTCCAGGTAAACCTCCACTCACAACCCTTTTGTTTAGGGACGCTTCAAAGTTACAATGACGCTGGGAAAAAAAGCAACTTGTGACCAGTTTTCACACTTACAACCACTGCAGCATCCGCAGGGTCACATGATCAAAATTCAAACGCTTGGAAAGTGGCATGGATTTATGAAAGTTTTCCTGGGGTGAGGCATTCAGTTTTTGTGACTTTCTAACATGCAAAATCCACAGGGAAGCCAGATGCCCTTTAATAACCGTGTTAATAACTTAACTGAAGTGATTCACTTAACAGCTATGGCAAGGAAGGATGTAAAATGAGGCAAAGGACACTTAACAATTGTCTCGCTTCACCGATGGAAATTTTGGGCTCTGTTATGGCCATACATTGAGGAGCGTAATGACCTTAACACCCCACCCATCCACCCATTAGCCACCTACTAGCCATCCCCAGCTGCCTTTCAAGCCTTACGCAGAGGTGATGGCACGATAGCGCTCCTGGCCTGCCGTGTCCCAGATCTGGGCCTTTATCGTCTTCCCATCCACCTGGATGCTTCTGGTGGCAAACTCCACCCCAATGGTGCTTTTGCTCTCCAGGTTGAACTCATTCCGTGTGAAACGGGATAAGAGGTTACTCTTTCCCACGCCGGAGTCTCCGATCAGCACCACTGCCAGGGCAGGAGAAGACAACACTCCATCAGTATTCATTCATCCATCACCTGGAAATGTGAGGGAGGGAGGGAGGGAGGGAGGGAGGGAAGGAGGGAAGGAAGGAAGGAAGGAAGGAAGGAAGGAAGGAAGGAAGGAAGGA